>CAUYRT010008703.1:0-29900 GCA_963574885.1 Lepilemur ruficaudatus | reverse complement strand
CAACTGTGTGTTCTCAACCATGTATGATTGTGTCTCTCAAAATTTATACTTCCTTCTTGTGTCCAAATGAAAATAGTTTTACAAATTTTTGCAACCATATATGTAGTGGTTCCTACATATATGGAAAAAAGAGATTCCTTTACACTGACTGAAATAAAAGTAAATCAAAGCAAAATATTTACAGGAATCAATATTTTTTAAAAACATAAATTTTAAATTCCCTCTCATGAAATGAATAGTAATAAATGGCATGTGTACCTATTTTGAAAGAAGGACTGTTATTTTTAGATAGGTATGTAAGATTGCTTTTACTTAGTCAATCCCCAGATGCTAACACGTGAAAAAGGCAGTGTGAATACAAGAGAAAAATTATGAAAAGAAATAAAAAAGAAAACTACAAAGATCAGCTACCATAGTCCAGTATATGTATTTTGATAGCTAACAGATGCATGCAATTTAATATATATTCTTACTTTTTCAACTGAGTAACAGGGATTATGAAGTTTTTGTTTGACTGTAGGTAGAAAAAAAAGGAATCTCTTTTTTCCATATATGTAGGAACCACTACATATATGGTTGCAAAAATTTGTAAAACTATTTTCATTTGGACACAAGAAGGAAGTATAAATTTTGAGAGACACAATCATACATGGTTTAGAACACACAGTTGTTTAAAGATGAAAATACTTCCCAAATTAAACTATAAATTTTACATAAATACAATTAAATTCTCCAAGGACTATATTCGCAAAATGTTTAGAAAATAAAATCTCATTTCAAGTCTTCTTCCAATGAGATTGATCAATACTTGCATTATACGTCTATGCATTTTTTTCTCTGTTTTGCAGTAAGTCATTAAGATAAATTTTATATGAATATCTTCTTAAAGTCAGCCCCTGTGCTGAAAATGCAATGATGACAAAGGCCTGGCTTTGGTGGATCACATATCATACTAGAAGAAACAGTAAACAAAGCCAAAATTTAAAGTAAAAGAAACAGAAGTACAATATTAGACATATATTTTACCATATCTAGTTTTTGTGTGGCTCTGGGTCAGTTTACAATTCCTTGAGTGGGACACAAATTCTGTGGACAGAGATTAGACAAGAGGAGGACGAATACCACAGTTTAGAATTGGAGCTAAAAATGATGATTAATATAAAGAAGCAAGAACCCTTCATATTAAAGGTTAGGTGTCCTTTTCCTGTAATGTAAAATTAGCAGTAGGTAAATGGCAGGCAGCAGAAGCAGCTATTCAGGTATACATGACATCACTTTATTTATGGAATAAGTCTATTTATGGAGTAAGACTATTAGTACCTGATAATGAGCACTCTTCATATTTTAACAATCCAAGTTATTCAATTTCCCCATAGCTGCAATTAAAGAAGAAAATGGCCACCAGAAACTACAGATCATTACCAAGATTGTTTTTCTCAGAGTGATAATTAATAATGAAAATTGAAGAATCCTCCTTTTCCTTAAATTTTGAATAATTTTTAGAAGAAAGCAATGAGTGAATAAAATTTTATATAATTATTTTTAATAAAATAATTATCTTGGCCAGATATATTAAAAATAAGTTTCCTATATTTAATTTCTGGCTCAATTATGAATAATTTATTTCAATGATTGAATACAAAAATTAATATGCTGCGTGAACTTTGAAATCATACTACTCGGGTTTCATATCTTCATTGAACAGGTTTTAGAGAAATTTGTCTAAATATGGCATAGTTTAAAAAGTTTTTAAAGTAACTAAAATTCTCAACATTCAAAAACAGTAATAAATATTAGTGTGATCAAGAGTTGCAATAAAAGACTGATCAACTGTGAAACATCATTCATACTGTTTTTGGTTAAGTATTGAAGGAGTTAATTACATAAAGAACATGAAGACTTAGAAATACAGGAAGATCACTGCTTGTCATTAATTTAATAAAGTTATTCTTAAAGTCTCAATTGAACATGTCTAAAATATATCTAATAATTTATTCATGCATTTATAACTGGTCTGAAAATAAGAAAACTTCCAAATTGCATGGATTCTATGAGTAACATATATACTATATTTTAAAAACAAATATAGGCAAGAGTTAAAATGATATATCACTTAAAATAACCTTAAATATAAAATTAGAGACTTTCATTTGTTTAATAAAAAATAAAGACAATCTTGAAATTGTAATTGGCAAGGTTTTCTAGTTTTTCAATAAAAAAAATCCTTGTATATCCATTTTGACCCTGAAAATATTATATTATTTTCAATGACTAATTTGAAATAAAAAATATATTTTATCACCCAAAGTGCTATCTATGTTGAAACAAATTTAAAATAATCTGAGTCTCTACTGCCTAATTGTAAGATCCTGGATAAGTTTGTAGCAGATGAACTTTTTGTTCCTTTTTTGCTGTCAAACGTACATTGTCTGCCCTTTGGAAGATCCAAATTTTCAATAATCATTCATGAGCTCTTTTGAATTTTTACGAATATAGAGCCAGATATAATCGTTAAAGGTACAAATAAGAAGAAAAATAGGAAAACTATGAAAGCTTCCTAAGAGTTTGGGAAACATATGAAATTCCCAGAAAAGAAGTATCTTTTTTTAAATAAAGTTTATGGCTTAGAGTTAAAATAAAAAAGGAAGTCATGTAAAAGAAAACATGTCAAGTAAAGCCTAATTTACTTCACTACAGGAACTGAGGATAGGGATGTGTTGATGATAACACTGTATTTTAAAGTCCGCACATAAAGAGAAAGACAATGATTGTGTTCAGAGATATTGTCGATACAATATTAGAGACAAGAAAAGATAAAGAATATTGTCTTTATGTTGAACTTCACTTAACTGAATTCTAGTGTGTGGTTGCTATCAATGACATGTGCATTTAAAACGTGGGATTTTATAGTTTTCCAATGAGTCAGTGATTTGTTTAGTCAGCATGATGCTACACTATTACATGCTTCAAAGTAGAAACTTTATTTATTTATTTATTTATTTTTTTGCATTTCAAAACCACAAACTTCCTTTATCTGAGCTTTAAAACATTAAGTAATTCTGGTGTTTTAAAATTCTCAAAATGTTACAGGAGACATGTATTACAAATTTTTATCCTTTCTAAGGATCATTTCAAGAATAATTCACCTTCCCTCCTGCATGATAATTACTAAGATTGCTAAGCATCACAATCTTGTTCACTTTGGATGAGAGAATGAGTAGTAATTGGAATCTCAGATGATAAAGAAAATCTATGTCTTGATTTTGATTTGTAGTTGATGAAGTGAATAAAGAATAAGTGACAAGCTGAATTTAAAGCAAGAGCTTATTCAGAGCAGATTTAGAAGTCAAACCTTATAAATTCCTGATAGAAGTTCATCAATAATGCAGATAAATCTCTTACCTGTTATCTTAAATATATTATTATTTGTTTTTGAGAAAAAGTAAATTGTTTTAGTTACAGATTGTCTTTTTGGGAAAGAGATAAAAGTTAGCAATCTGAAAGAAAGTTTAGGGTTAAAAATTTTTTGAAAAACAGAGCTGTGACTTGCCCCTCTTTCCTCGGTGTTCATAGTCTTGGCCCCAGCCTTTGATAACCATATTAGCACCTATAGGATAAACCTGCATTTTTTATGATCCCTCTTCCAGGAAGGCAGTGACATGGACATATAAGGCTGCTCATCTGCCTAGTGAATTCAGAGGTAGATTTAGCTGCTTTGTTTTGTGCCTTTCCTTCTGGCTACGGCTTCTCTCTCAAGCGCTTAGCAAATGTCAGTTTCACCTTATTAACTCTTGATATTGGATTAAAACCCTAGAGTCCCTCCAAAACACTGGTAAAGTGGAGAACACTGTCACTCGCTGTATCCCTTCCTCATTGCTTCCGAAGACATAGCATTAATTATATTATACATCCAATCATTTCACCAAGTCCTTCATGAATAGCTATTTAAACTGCAACTTGAAGCTCATATCCAAAAATTATGATAAAGCTGTCCATATTACCTTCTTACCTCCAGGCTGAATTTGCTCCAGACTTCCTCACCTTAGCAATGGTGGCACTGAACTCACTGTTCACCTGTTAATTCAACAGGATCATTCACTCATCTCTGACTAATATTCTAGTATTTGTTCTTCCTTTTGGAAAGTAATTTAACTTCCCTCTTCTTCAGCTACACCATGTGTGTAACACACACAAACACACATATGTACATGTGTAATATGTACATTTCTAAGTACATATACCATTCATAGATTAAGCAAGCTTTGGCTTTTCCTGGCAGTTTTACTTGGTCTCTTCTTCGCATTCCAGCAGTACTTTGTGAAGGTGATCACCCTACTGTATGGTATTGGCTCTGTTTGCTTCTCTGACTCCTCCACTAGATAGTGTTTGGAGGGGAGAAAATTTTGCTTTGTCCATTTTGTTCACATGTGTATCCATTGTGCCTTATGATTAGCCCTTAGGAAGAGCTTAGTCAAAGAGTCTGACTGAATGAGCGAATGAATGAAAGTTCTCATCTACATTCCCCTTTCTCTATAGTTTATAGATAAGGAAAATGAAAAGTTTAAAGATAAGTGAAAAAAAATTAAAACAAAATACTGAGTTTATGTCCTAACTGGGATAAACCAAGGTTACTTATTCCTAGTTGAGAGGCCATTCATTTATACAATTCTATTATCATTTTACTGACTTTTCATCAGGCAATGTTCTGGATTTTATATTTATAGTAGTTTACTAAATACTGCCATGCAACAAACAAGAGACTGTTACCCCATTTATCAGATGAAGACCCCGAGGCTTAGAAGGCTGAAGTAACTCACATGAAATGGCTTTCTGTTTCCAAATCTTTTAGTCACTTTTTTATATCGCCTCTCCAAGAGTGAATGCATGTCTTTTGATGCTCTTCTGTGTTGCTTTACATAATAAGGCTTGCCATACTCTGTTTTTCCTCTAATCATAAATAACAATACTGTCAGGTAGCAAAGGTGACTAAATACACACACGTGCGCACACACACACACACACACATATACACAAGAGGGTTTAATTTACTGATCACACGATAGTCATTTGCACTTCCTGGGTGTATCATGATTTTTATATCCCTATACTTGATGAAACTGGAAATGTATGTTTTCTTCTTTAAGCAATCTGTCAACTATGAAAATCAGTTTTTTATCAATTTTATGGCAAGCCTGCACAAGTGAGAAAGCCTTGTGCTTAGGTATTTCAGTGTACAAGTTACTATTTATACTGTCATTTTCAATGATATCAATAATTCTTATTGCTAGTGAAGTAACACATAAGTAGTGCTTAGATAATAATAGTATTTTCAGGCAATATTCCAATATACATACTTTGAAATTGAGCACCAGCAGTGCATTGTAACACATCACAATGTTCTCACTGCTTTGGTTCCATGAACTAATGTGCATATCTTTTTCATTTATTTGCTCTTGCCTTGCTGCTACTATTGCTCATGAAGAAAAGTTTCCAACTCAGTTGCTTTTCTATTTAAAAGCTTCTTTGTTGTGGATTATAGTAAATGATTTAGCTAGTTGGCTGTATGCTTGGTGGAGCATCCTCAGGCTTATTTTCACAGCTAAGCAAGATTTTGCTAGATGGTCTTTGAATTCAAAGGCTGCTCTTGGCAACTCCAGGAAGAATAGTGCTGATTATTTAGAAAACTGTAGCTTTATAAATGACCACTCTCCAGTGGCAGGAAATTAATGGCAGATGAGTGGTAAATAGGTCCATTTCATTTTACTCACAACCTGGATGCATTCTGAAGAAATGGTTATAGCCTGGTAGAAGAAAACAAAGGAAAGTTTGTAAGATGATGAAAAATGTGTAGGGGAAATTGAGAAAACAAAAATGTCCTATACAATTGGTTGGAATTATTATGACTAATCTAATTGTGGTAGTTACTTAGGGAAGCAGAATTTGGGGGTAAGCTCCTAGGCAAGTCTCAACAGGCAAGGAGCATAAGCAAGAAATATGCCTGTTCTGTTTTAAACTACTGAAGTTTAGGGTTTGTTACTTCAGCATATTTAGAAGGTTTTTAGAAAAAGTTATTTGACCCTGGTATAAATAATAAAATTGGACTTTCTTTTCCCAGCAACATGTCTGTCCCCTAAATATTGGGACAATTCTAAAAATTCTTAGTCTGTCTTACTGAGCTTAATTCAGAATGCAGTAAAATTTCTAATAAAGTTATTTTTTGTTGTTTTGTTTTGTTTTATCTGACAGGTATTGAGAAATACATTTCTTCAGAGTTATATAAGGATTTTACATCATTTATAAGCTTATGCATAGGCATTTTTCTTATGATTATTTTCTCTAATCAATATATAGCTATTCCAATTGAAAGCATACTGAATCTGTGTTTTGTTAATATAGATTGCAGACTGCCAACAGTTGAGATGGGGAGCTGAGAGTCTCCACAAGTGTGATAATGATTTGACAGAGAATTTACATTGTTGTAGGGACCTTACTGGATATATAAAACCACATTGGTGTAGACCTATAGTTTTAACTTTTAGCCAGCATGAAAATGACATCCATTGTATTCTATGAATAAATCGTTATTATAAAGGTTGATTGGTGTACTGTGATAAACTGGGACAATGCAATTAGTTGTAAGGTCTGTGAAAAGTTATTACCTTAAGGCTTTGGGGTCTGAATCAATAATCTTTTGCTCAATCATAACTGAAGTCAATGAAATGAATTCCCCAAGAAAGGCTACAGAATTTGTGTGAGATATTAATATAGGGACCATTTTAACCACTAGCTAACAAGGTACTGTTTTAGAAAGAGAAGGATGATCTATCATAACTGCATGAAAAATTCCTGAATCAGTTAGATGACATTATGCAGCCTCTATTCCCTTGCTGGTGCATTGCTTAGGTAAGATAACTTAAAGCTGTAGGTTGTTGTATTGGCGGCAGTGTCTAATATTATCTTAATTATCCCTCACTATGAATGTTGCTAAGCTATAATAAAACTAGAATGTACCAGAGTTGTGAGGATGATATTAAATAATATCTTCACCATTATAATCAGGGAAAGGATAAATTCCAATCGATAAAGTAAGACGAAGCACTTTTTTTTCATTTTAAATGGAACGTAAAGCAAAATGTTTCTGAGTATATATAATGTACATGAACAGTCACTTTTATATATTCATTTCTTCAATTATAAATTTAGTTTTCTGAGTATTATGATACAGAAGCATAGTTTATATATTAAGTTTGTTCCATGTGCCTATGGTACAGAAGAGTTCAGTTTACTTAACGGTTAGTAAATACACTGTTGTTTTATAAAATAGAGTATTGATCCTATTTAATTTGATATCAACATCAATTTCACTATGAACATCAATTTCATTACAGACATCTACAAAAATTAATTCACTATATTTATTTTATTTTATTCAGTTTTATTTAATTCATTGATGGGGTATTCAGAAATGAAAGATGAGTTAAAAGGTGAAATTTCTTTCTGTGTCACAAGAAATAGATCATTCAAATCATCCACTACTTTATCTCAGTCCTAAAACTTATGCTTATACTATCATTTTTTCTTTTATTGAAGTAATAGCTCTAAAAATATTTTTTTTTAATTTTCTTTCTACAGAAATCAAGGTATTAAACAAATATCTATTTTCTAAGCCTTCTTTCACTAAAATAGATACATCAGATCAGGTGGTGTATTTTTTCTTACTATTCTTTGAACTATGGGCCACTGTTGTAAAATTTTATAGAACTTGATGAAGGTGACTACTCCAGAACAAAACCATGGAATTTTAAACAAAACGTCACTGCTTTTGATATTTTATTTATCATATGCTACGGTTTGAATGTTTGTCCCCTCCAAACCTCATGAGGAAACTTGATTTCCACTGTTGGAGGTGGGAACTAGTGGCAGGTATTCAGGTCATGAGGGTGGATCCTTCATGAATTGATTAATGATATTTCTTGGCAGTGAGTGAGTTCTCATTTAATTATTTCCCACAAAAACTGGCCATTAAAGAGAGTCTCCCTTCCCTCTCCTGCTTCCTCTTTGGCCATGTGATCTCTTTGCAAACTCCAGCTTTCCTTTCATTTTCCACTGTTAGTTGAAGGAGCCTGAGGCCCCCCCTCACATGGACATAGCCAATCTTAAATTCCAGCTACCAGAATTGTGAGCCAAATAAACTTTTTTTCCTTGTGAACTACCCAGTCTTGAGCATTCTGTTTTAGCAACACTAAACATACTAAGAAATCACATGATTTTTTTTTTTACTAAGCATATTTGGAAATGCTAAAATATTTAAAATTCTTTCAAAATTTATGTTCCTATATCCTGTCAGTAGATTTTCTTTCTGCATATTTAATAAAATTAGAGTATACATATATGTATGTACATATATATATATATATAAACATTCTTCCCTCAGAACTGTGCAAGATACTGCCCCCGTGGATACCAAAATCCACAGATGCTGAAGTCCCTTATATAAAATGATGTAGTATTTGAACATAACCTACACACATTCTCTCCTATACTTTAAATTATCTCTGAATTACTTATAGTACCTAATACAATATGAAAGCTATGTAAAGAGTTCTTTAGTTCACTAGAGAATAATGACAAGAAAGAAATTCTGTATACGTTCAGTACAGGCACAATAATCCATTGATTTTCCAAATATTTTTGATCCACAGGTGGTTGAATCCACCAGTGCAGACCCCACATATACAAAGGGCCGATTGTATATATATTCATATATGTACTTTTTAAATTAATTTTTTATTTCAGCATATTACGGGAGTACAAATGTTTAGGTTACGTATATTGCTCTTGCCCCACCTGAGTCAGAGCTTCAAGCATGTCCATCCCTCAGACAGTGCACACCACACTCATTAGGTGTGTATATTCCCATCCCCTTCTCCCCCTTCCCACCTACTTGATTTCCCTTGAGTTTTATTTCCATATGTGCACATAAGTGTTGATCAATTAGTTCTAATTTAGTATTGAGTACATATGGTGTTTGTTTTTCCATTCTTCACTGAGAATACTTCACTGAGAAGAATGGCGTCCAGTTTCATCTAGGTTGTGTAACAAAAGATGCTAGATCACCATCTTTTTTTTATAGTTGAGTAGTGCTCATGGTATACATATACCACATTTTATTAGTCCACTCATGTTATCAGTGGGCATTTGGGTTGATTTCACATCTTTGTGACTGTGAATTGTGCTGCTATAAACATTCAAGTGCAAGTGTCTTTTTTTTTCCTTTGGATAAATAGCCAGTAGTAGGATTGCTGGATCAATGGTAGGTCTACTTTTAGTTCTTTCATACTACTTTCCATAGAAATTTTACTGGTTTGCAGTCCCACCAATACTGTGTAAGTTACTTATCTCTCTGCATCCTCACCAGCATCTGTTGTTTTGGGACTTTTTGATAAAAGCCATTCTCACTGGAGTTAGGTTATATCTCATTGTGGTTTTGATTTGCAATTCCTTGATGATTAGAGATGTAGAGCTACACTTTTGAGGGTGTCAGACTGTTGCAATTTTCTTGTTGCTGGCTATTTGTTAGCCTAGTTGCATGAGTGGTGAAGGGTACAGTGTTATTTTCTGTGTTTCAGATTGTCTTAATCATAGGAAAGTAGTGTCTTTCAGTCTCATGGTGCACCGTTCTCAGTACTACTGAGCCACACTTATTATATCTTCTCTTTTCCCAGGAAGAGAGGTGCTATTTGCTGTTCTCTTTTCCTGCTGCCATGGATTTTCACCAGTTGCCTGTGGGTTACAGTTTTTGTGGTCCTTGACTCCACAGATCACATTTTTGTTATATAAGGGAGACATGGGAGAAGAGTCCCAGTGGGATTTCATGCCTCAACCACAGCAGATTCCTTTCTTCTCCCCCAAAGATGTACCATGAGGGAGACTTTTTCAGGGCTCTCACAATCTTTTTTTGTGATTGTCTATTGGAGTTGGTGGAGTGAGACTGCAAAGGGATATAGACTTCATTTATGTTAATAATAAGGGTTGGTAGAGAAAGACTGTAAAATACATAGATTGCCCCTACATTTGTAGACCCCAAGAGTTTCATGCTTTCTTGTCTGTGAACGTTCCATAAGTATACTCAGCAGTCAGCCTATCTGAACTCTTCTAACTGGTTTCTGGTGAATCTTGCCCTGATTAATTAAATATTTCAGTCTCATTTATCCTCATAGGTGCCAGTCTATTTTTAGATTTTGTGTCACCTGCAACCTCAGAAATCTGATGTGCTCCAGAGAAGCTGCAGGCTTAGAGTTTGTCCAGATTGTTCTCAATGTGTAGTTTAGGCCAATGCTTTTTCCAGATCTCCAGATACCTGTGTGTAAAGTAAAAGCTTCTTATTATGGTTTCATTATTGTCAAATTTTCTATGTCAAATATTTTAATATCAGCCTAGGGAATATTTAATACAAAATTGTTTAAAATAAAAATCTTATGTGATCCATGAATTTCTAATAATTATATTTGTTCATATTAGGCAGAATAGGCATAATAAACATACTCTCAAATATATACTATCTCAAACAAAGAAGTATATTTCTTGCTCGTTTAGCAGTATTTGATGGATGCAGACAGCAGTGGGTTGCTTTTCTATACAGTCATCCAATGTCTAGGCTTCAACACTTGGATTGCAAGGTCACCCTGGATACTGATTTCATTAAGCAAACTATTAAGTTATTAAATATGAAATATCCGATTTCCTTAAGTACTAAGTTTGACAGTTGATATCTCTGACATTTCGCTTTGACAATTCTTGTTTAATATTCATTGTGAAGGTACATCCTCAGGCTTTCAAATGCATGTTTTTGGCCTGTGATTATCTTTCAATTATTTTTAGAGCAATTTTTGGGAAACCGTGGATAAGTTAAAAGTTCATGTTATTTGAAAATGAGTTCTATTGTTGAACCAATGCAGCATAGACAACTGGAAATATCAACAAAGTGTTTGAGAAGGATGTGGCTAATGAATGCACAGTATGTAAATACTTTGAGAAGTTCTGTTCTCAGAACAGATGTTAATCTTGAAAATGAGCCATGTGGGCAACTGATGAGCTAAAAGTTGTAGTGGCAGTGAATTCATCTCAACCTACCCATGAATTAGCAGCAAGGTTTGATGTTACTATTCAAATGATTGAGAGAATCATATGGTCTTTGTTCCTGCTTTTATTTGTGAGGCAAATTGCATTTATAGATTTGCATATGTTGAACCAGCTTTGCATCCCTGGAATAAAGCCCACCTGGTCATGATGAATTATTTTTTGATGTGCTGTTGGATTCTATTTGCTAAAATTTTGTTGAGGGTTTGTTAAGTGTCTAATATTTCAAGACATAGAAATGCTAAAACCATCCCTTTGAAGCTTTTTGTATTTAAAAAATTAAGTTTTTACATTTAACATAAAAATTTAATACATTTTAGTTAATACATGTCAAGTACAATAAATTCTATGTTGAAAAAATTATTAATAATACATTAGAATATTTTTGGCATTGAATATAATACATGTTATAATGCACACATACACACACACACAGGCACTACACACCCACATTTATCCTGAATTTCAAAAGATTAATCTCAGCACTAGTATTAAGTAGGAAAAATACTATTGCTTATAAATTTGTTGGAATACTGCCTAATAATACTAGGTAAATATGTACTATTATTATTATTAATAATACCATAAGTGTTTATGCTCCTATATTTTAAAATATAATGAGTTAATGGCATATGCTTCAAAGAAGTAATAACACATCGCACATTTAGGTACAATAATAAATAATGAATGAATAGGCAAGAATAAAATGTAGCAATAACTGGTAGAATTTTTTATTGTCCCTGCTCTCAGTATTTTATTCAATTTTTTTCATTTTCCAATTACTATGTCTTATATTTTCCCAATTTTATTCATTTTTTCTATCATTTTGATGTTTCCATTCTTTGTCTTTCTTTTTCTGTGTTACTTATGCTTGGAGTATTTTAAAAATTTTGGTGTTATATATATCAAAAAGTCTTATTCAACTATTTTTAAAATGTTATTTACATTGTTTAAATTATAGTTCAATTCTCAACAATATTACCAACAACAACATTTGTCTGTGGATAACTTAGAGTAGCCAATTAAGCAGAATTTTTCTGCATTTAAAATAATAGCTGACATACAGGAGGTCCTACTAAGTGCTTCTTCTAATTATTATTATAACTACATGTTTTCCATATCACAATCTAAGTAGGTTTCGTCATTTGTCACTAGTGGTCACTAGTGGAGCCATTCCAGTGGCAGACTGTTTCTGACATGAGGACGACTAACACTGACCAAGCAGTCTTACCCTCTGTTGTCAGTCAACATCATTTTGGTGTCTATCTAGATCTGAAAGTTAAACAGCATCACTTTATGCAAATATTTATTTTAAAATGCAATAGAATGTGATCTAGCATGACTAAAAGGGATTTTTTGTCAAGCAAAACAATTGCCACTGTGTTCACAGGTCCCAGCCAGCTTTCCCCATGCTAAAATTAAGCTAAATACTAATTTCCTTTATTAAAATGTTATGGTCATATTCTTCCTAGGGAAAAAAAAAACACAACCTTAGATCTCAGAGTAAAACATTTCTTCATTTAGAAATTATAAAAGACATTTAAGAAAGGAAACATTACACATCTTAGAACACTGCTTAAATGTTGCAAGATGTTAGTATATAATCCAACTCCTTCGCCACGTATATACGTATAATAGAATCTGAATAGGTTAAAAATGACACTCGGTTAGGCTGACTTGTGAAAAGAAGCAATAGCTTTCCAGATACTTAGGGCAGCCTAGTTTTCTGTCATTGAATGCTTATCAAAATTCTTTACTGTCATATAGAGCTCTGGGGCAATAAGCCTGGTGGTTGAGCCTAGGAAAATTGTTTGGGACAGAATGGAGTCCTAGATCTGTCACCAATTAGAACGGTGACCTGGGGCAAGTTATTTAAAATGTCTGAGTCTCTATTTTTTCAGAAGGTAAAATGGCGTTAATAAAGCCCTAATACATAGATTTGTCATGATTACATTAAAATATCAATACAAAGTAGTGTGTAAATATAGTTTTTTCTTCTTTATTGCTTCAAAATTGACAGATGAAATTATATGTATTTACTGTGTACAACATGTTTTCAAATATTTATGTGTAATGTCTAAATATAACCAATTAACATATGCATTACCTCACAGTTATCATTTTTGTGGCGAGAACGCTTTACATTCACTCTCTTAGCATTTTTCAGAATATAATAAATATATTGTTAACTATAGTCACCATGTTGTATAACAGATCTCTTGAACTTATTTCCCCAACTGAAATTTTGAATACATTGACCAACATCTCCCCAACCAGTCCCTTCCCCAACAATCCTGGCCTCTGTTAACCACCACTCTAATCTATTTCTATGAGATTATTTTTTTTTAGATATCACATACAAATGAAATCATGTGGTAATTGTCTTTCTGTGCCTGTCTTATTTCATTTAACACAATGTCCTCCAGGTTCATTCATGTTGTTGCAAATGATAGGACTGTCTTCTTTTTTATGACGGGATAGTATTCCATTGTGTATATGTATCATATTTTCTTTATCAATATTTTTCCATTGATAAATATTTAGGTTGACTCTGTATTTTGGCTATTGTGAATAATACTGCAATGAATATGGGAGTGAGGACATCTCTCCAACATAATAATTTCATTTCTTTTGGATATATAACCAGTAGTATGATTGCTGTATCATATGGTAATGTTATTTTTAATCTTTTTAGAAATATCCATACTGTTTTTCACAATGTATGAATTTACATTCCCAGTAACAGGATACAAGGGTTTCCCTTACCTACACCCTTTCTGACACTTGTTATCTTTCGGTTTTTTGGTAATAGTAAATCTAACAGCTATGAGACAATATCTGATTGTGGTTATAATTTGCATTTCCTCGATGATTAGTGATTTTGAGCATTTTTTAAATACACCTGTTGGACATTTGAATGTCTTCTTTTGAGAAATGTCTATTCACTTTGTCCTTTTTTTGATTGAATTTTTTCCTTGTTATTGAGTTGTTTGAGATTCTTTTATATTTTGGATATTAACTCTTTATCAGATTTGGTACATTTACATATCAGTGGAAAAAGGAGAAGTTTGGTTGATTTTATACACACACATGAGAATAAAATATTTAAAATATGTATATTTAGGTACATATTATAAAATATATATTTAGGTACATATTATAAATGATATTATATATGTGTGTGTGTATATGTATGTTTACTTACACATACACATCTGGACTTTTTAAAAAATTTATTACTAGTAAATGGAAAATTTCCCATGTAATGACACATAATTCAGTATTGTAGTAACATATAAATACGTAGTAAATACACACAGTAAATATGTCATAATGTATTTACTCAAATTCTATTGTTTCTTACTAGTTTTATATATTTTTAATGCTAATACAGTGCATGCATTTTCTTTCAGATAATATTTTGGATTTTTGCTATGAGATAGAAGGTATTTTTATTCTGAGAACTTTTTTAAAGACTATTTTTGTGTCAATTAAAGAAAAGTTTTGACTAATTTCCTATTTTGTTTATTTCCCCTTAAACTTGGTTTTATCACTTACTCTAATAAGATGTTTCATTTATTCATTTATATAATTAGGGCCAATTTGAGTAGCAAATTGCATGTACATATCAGACATCATATCCATGTATAAGGGAAGAGAAAGGAAGAAAAGAAGGAAGAGAGGGAGGGAGAAGTTAGCACATAGATAATTACTAGCCAACATATATTTGTTGGACTCTAGTTGCAATCTCAGCATAGATATTAATTCTTTGAGTATGACCACTGACGTTATTACTGTCATTACATTAACTGATAGTTGAGATGCCAGTACTCTGTGGTATCATGCGATTGTTCATTGTGATGAGATGAAGAAAAAACTTGAGGTAATTTTCAAATTAGGTGTATTTTTAAATCAGTCATTATTGAGTTGATTATGAGGACTGTAGAATTATTAATTCTGTTCATTAATACTAAAAAGGAAAATTACAACAATTAACATTTTTTCTTAAGTGAAAAAAATGAGGTTTGTTCCAGTGTTTTCTCTATTTTTTCTTACTGTGGTTCAGACCTAAAAATAATATGACAAAATTATAGAATAAATAAACCATAAGCTTTGAGCTAAAATAGCGAATGATCTTGACAATTTAAACTAATATCTTATATTTAGGTATCAGTTTATAAGAAAGTATATTTGCAACATATTATTTAAAACAATTGTTTACATTTTTAACATTGAAATATTTTATGGAACTTTTGACACCTTCTATTTTATTTTTTATATGTAGTTATGTTATTTTGCTTATCATTGATTTAAAGAAAATTTCTTTTTACTGGTAATAGTGAGTTTTAATTTGCTTTTAGACATATGGGGCCCAAAATGAAGAGGTGTGTTAATTCAAGTAGAATAACCTGATTATGATAGGGTTCAGACTGGAAAAGTAAACACTTGCTTTCAGCTATTCTGTGTAGTGTTATTGCTTATATGCTGAATTTGAAAAATTTGGTTTCTTAGTGTGCCCCCCAAAAGTCTCTCTATGTAAAAAAAATTAAGAATCTTAAGAGAAAAATATTTTTATTATTTATCAAAATAATATTAGTTATAAATAATTATTTACCACCATTCAGATATAATTATTAGAATAATACACTTCCATAGATGTATGTATTTCATTTCTTATTTTCAAATGGCTACTTCAGGAGCAAGGAGAGAAAATGACTTGTGTTGTTTTGGTTAGATCAATTAATGAAGTCAGGATTCTGACAAAAACTTAACCATAAATCTTTTAGCACAAAAGTTTTGAAAGTTAGTACCTCTTTATAAGTCACAAACAAGGTGGGCACATACACCTATGAAGTTTTGTCAAGACATGATTGCTGAAATACTTTTCCTGCGTAGAGCAAATGCCCAAAATATCTCCACACAAAATTTCAAAAATAATGTTTCAAATCTTAATATCAGTAGATTAATTCCAGGGATGTCTTCAGTCCATAACAATTTGATAGTGCTCTAGTATTTCCAATGACATAAAGTAGCCAGTAACTTCATGGTTATTTATCAGTCTGTTAAGGTGAGTTATAGAGTGACAGCCTCTTTCACTACTATTATAAGCTGCTCAGTGAAGCTGAATGGTAATGAACTGGGAAAGTAAAAAGAAATACAAATGATCTGCACTGATTAAAAAAAGAACTGAAGCACAGGAAACAAAATGTAAGCTAATACAAAAATGTTTTAAATTTGGATATGTAATATGTCGTTGGGAAGCTAATGTGCTCTCCCAGAAAAGACACCTGATATCGGTGATGCCCGTAGTGATTTTTCAAGTCTCTGAATATTGCTGCCTCCGGGCAGAAACGTCAGTCTCCTCTTAATCTGTAGTTTGAAATCAATGACTTATTTTCTGTCTATTTTGATTTTATGCCACTGAAGTCATCAAGTGGCTCTTTGCTGTGCTTAACAATGAAATAAAGGTCATTCACAGGAAACTTCAAATTATGGATCTAGCAATTATTTCATCTGAATTTTTTCACACACCTCATCTTCTAATGTGTAATATGTGATACATTTCTTATCTAATTTTCCTGCTTCTGTCATGAATTTTGTCTTTAACATTTTTTTACTTATATTTTGAAATTTTCAATTTGCTAAAATTTAAACTTACAGAAAATTTGGAATTCTCATATATCCTTACATGTTCTTGTATGGAATTCTCATACATCCTTCATTCAGATTCACCCATTGTTTATACTTTTTCCCTTGTGCTCTATCGATCTGTCTATATAAATTTACATATATATGCATATTATCATAAACCACATGTAAGTTAAAGACATGTGTCCTCTTTAACTCTAAACAGTGTGATTTCTTAAGAATAAGGGCACTCTCTTACATGCCAACTGAATAGTTATCAAAATCAGAAAACAATATTGAAACAATACCATCATATAATTCACAGTCCATATTCAAATGTCATCAACTATTATAATAATGGCCTTTATAGTAATTTTCTTCCCCAGTAATGGATTGAATTCAAGATCTTTTTTTTATATTTAGTTGCTTTGTTTACTTTATCTAGAACAGTTCTTTAGGATTGCATAGTGATTTTTTTAGAATGCAGGCCAGTTATTTTATAGAATGTCTCTCAATATAAGTTCCAGAATGTTTCCTCTTGATTAAATTTAGGTGATGCTATGCATTTTTGGTTGGAATGTTATAAAAGTGATTTCTCCCTCTCAGTTCACCATATCAAGAGGCATGAAATAGCTATTTATTCCATTGTTACATTTCAACATTTGTTCATGGTTGTGCCTACCAGGTTTTCTGACTGTATACATTTACTTATCCTTGTTTTGTTAACAAATAGTTTGTGGGAAGGTACTTTGAGAGTCTTAAATATTCTGTTTCTCACTATAATTTCACAGCATCCATTGCTTTGAAACTCCTTTTATAACTCCTTCAAAGTTTCTGTGTTTAGTATTTAGCCTTTTACTACAAGGAAGAGCATTTTCTTTTTCTCATTCATTCATTCATTCATACATATATGTAAGTGATGTCATAGCTTCTCACTTTACTCAATGATAATTTCAAACTATCACTGTTTATTTTGATGATAAAATTTCAAACTACCTCCCATATAATATCCCCATGTTACCGTCATTCTTTGAGGACTGTTTTGCTTCCTGAAACAAGAAGATGTTTTAGGGTCATTTTCTACTTTTTGTTACTGAATTCAGGAATCAGTATTTCTTCCAAGGACCTCTGGCTTTTTTCAATGAAGGATAGTACTTAGAAACTGAAGTCTGAATATAAGGTGCTTTCATTGTTTCTGATGAGACATTGCTTCTGGTCTCTCATGGAAGAGCTGAGATCTCTCTTTCTCTCTTTCTGTCCTCCGCCACATACCACTTGTTTTTACTGATACCCTCATTTCCAATCCAAGACCACAAAATGTATTCTTGACTTTCCCAACTGAAAATTCATCATTTTTCTTCCTAACAGAAAGAAATTACAAGTCCTTTGTGATCAACATATTTACTCCTTTGCTCAAGGCTAGAACACAGAAGGTAGTTTCAGAATTTCTAATCCATATTACTGTGAAAAACAAATCCATAAGCTAGTGTTAAATATTTGTTCGCTGATTTTTTAGATAAACTTTATACAGAGTAAAATAAAAAAAAATTAAGCTCACATCAATCAATTTTGACAAATGCATACATGTATGTAACCCATAACCTTTTAAAATACAGAATATTTACCTCACCCCAAAAGGTTTTCATAGCTTTTACCAATTTCTCCATAAAGGGAAGCATTTCTCTTGCTGTTTGTTTTTTCCAAAGAGATTATTTTTTCCTGTTTTAGATTTTTCATACAAATGAAAACACACAGCATGTACTCTTTTGTTTGATTTTTTTCATTGTGATATTCAACCAAGTTGTTAACATGTATCAGTAGTTTAGTAGTTCATTTTATTGCTGAATATGAATATATCATGATTATCTTATCAAGTCTTATGTTGATGGGCTTTAGGTTTGTTCCAACTTGAAGTTCTTACAAGTAATAGCTGTTATGTGCATTCTAGTACTAGTCTCTGTGTGGATACAACATTTTTATTTGACAATTGTAATCCTTATGCATGAAACTGCTGGATCATATGGCAGATATGTATTTAACTTTGTTTTGGTTTGTTCATTTGCTTTGTTTGGGTTTTTTTTTTTTTTTTGAAGTGTGAAATGAAGTTTATTGAGGAAGAGCAAAATAGGAGCAAGTTTACAGAGCAAAAGCAAGATACATTTACCACAGACAACAAATGGGTCCCCTGTCACAACAACAGGCTTTGGTGATGGTCTGGGTTTTATACTGTCCAGATTGGGCCCTCCTCATGTTTAGATGTCAACATTGAACAACTTTGATGGACAGTTAACAACATGATAATTAGCTTTAGGTTACTCTAGGTCACTTTCCAGATCCTTTTGTACCTGGGCTGCCTGGACCCACTGGCTGGGAAATTCTGTGCATTCTTTCGCAGATTAGAAGGGGTTCCTCCTTCCCCCAGGTGTGCAGTTGCTAGGGCAGGATAAAGATAAGGCAGCACCAAGACTGGGCACCTGACCTTGTCCTTATTCCCCAGGTTGGGCAATTTCTCAAGGCAGTACCAAGGCGAGGTGCCTGCCTTTGTCCCTAGGATAGCCAGAGGTGCCTCACTATCTAGCTAACATTTTCTGACTCATGTATTTTAGAGGCCCAAATCATTAGGTAGGGATGTCAACTCCTCTGGCTTCTTCCTGCTGAGTGGGGACAATGATTCCTCTTAGGGTGGCCTTTTGCATGTTCTCCAGGGGTCTCTCCAGGGGATTTTTGGTATACATCCTCTGTAGATTGTTGTAGTTGTAAGTGCGAGGAGGAGGTAGGCACTGGGGCTGGTAGAGAATGTAGGACCATTTATAGCTTGCTGGCCTCTAGGTGGGATGAAATAAATTTAGTTAAAAAAATTACGTGGATCTGTCCCAATATTAGAACTCTCAGGACGCAAAGTAATGGAATGATTAAGGACATTACCAAGTCATATCCCCAGTAGGTTTGGTTGAGCCTTAGGATATGTGTGGGTTGGTTTGCCAGGGCAAAACGTGTCTTGCCCATGAGTAAACAGTTTGTACTATTTATCTGAAGGAGCCACAGCAGGAGAAATTGGAGAAGTCCACTTGAACAAGTACTGGAGACCCTTCAAGGCAATGTGAGTATTCACCTTTGGTGTTGGAGTCCTCATCTGCAGGAGCTGGATGAGTTTCATTTTGGTTCTTTCACAACTTCACTCAAGAATTATGGATCCAAGTAGGTATCCCTAGGATATTAATAGTGGTTGGGGTAGAAAGTAAGACTGGATAAGGACCTTTCCACACTGGGATTAGCTGGGATATGGAGGACCCATCCTTATACTGTTTGATGAACACTAAGTCCCCCAACTGACAAAGAGTACTAGGGGAAGAAGGGTGGCGGGTGATAGCTTGTGTGCTTATAAGGTCTGCAAGAACTTGAAGGGCATGTTGGTGTCCAGCCACTTCCTGAAAATTGAAATCCAAAGTGATCTGAGAATAACGTTGGACATACAGCATTTCAAAAGCATTCAAAATAAAGGGGGCTTTAGCCCAATAATTGTGTCCTCCCACAAACAAAGCAAAGGGAGAGTAAAGAATTGTTTGGTAGGGACCCCAGAGACTCCAGTGACCTTACAGGACTGAATGCTTGGCTTTGTAAAGTAGGTGAGGAAGACAGACTGGGAAGCCCCAGTATCAAGAAGAAAATTTACTGGCTTACCTGCCACCGGGAGGGTTACCCTTGGCTCCTGTCCAGTGATCATTATGTGCCAGGGGGCCGACGGGAGTGGTCTTCTTCTTTGCTGTCCCACGATCTGGTCTGGAAACCAACTTCCCTCCTGGGATGATCCCACAGGACAGAGTGGTCCAGTGATGGGTTTGATGATATCAGTGACAAGGGATCTTGGGTGGCCTATCCTTGTTGGGGCCGTCTTTCACCCAGTGCCCTTCTCATCAGCACATACATCACCACTGATCCCTTCCTTTGGTGGGGGATTTGGCTGTTGGTCTGAATGTGGGCACTAATGCTGCTAGTAACTGGGCATGCCTAGCCTCCTTCCTCTCTTCCTTCTCCTGAGCCTGGGACTCAAGTTCAGAAGTTCTGGTATAGAAAACAGAATTAGTGGAAGCCACCATGTCATCCACCTCAGCTGGGGCTTTTTTCTAATATCTGGTGCTGCTTGGATTAAGAACTTGTCTTTTAATATCCCCTGTTCCTCATAGGAGTTAAGATCGAGAGTGGTATGTCTATTCATGGCCTCACAGAGCCTATCCAGGAAGGTTATGGGGTTTTCATCGGTCTTCTAGGTTATGGCGGAGACCTTGGAATAATTGACAGCCTTTTGCCTGGTGGCCTGGAAGCCAGCCTGGACACATGCTAGGAAGTGTTCTCTCTCCCAATTCTCTTCTGAGGAATTATTACCCCACCCTGGATCAGTCATGGGCACCACTGTTTCACCCCCTGAATATATAGGATTTTAAAGGTGTAATCCAGTGGCACATTTTCATGTCTTCATTAACACTCTGAATTTCTCAAAATAATTTAAAATCTGGTTTAGAATAATATGTATATCTTTCCAAGCCAAGTCATATGCTAGAAAAAAATGCTGGAATGTCTCTACATACTTGTCAGAGTGATCAGTGTAGCTTCCCAGATCCTGTTTTATTTGTTTTAACTCTGCTAAACTAAAGGGCTTTTGGACCAGGGCTTGGCTGAACTCCTCCACTGCTTTCACCAAGGGTAGGAGCTGAGCTACCTTTCCCCCTTGCAGAGGTAGAGATGACACCGCCTTTCCTTTGTAGGGGCCCCACTTCAAATCTCCCTGGTATGAGGGCAGCTTGGAAAGGGTGGGAACCTGAGAAGGATCTTTTAACACCACAGTCTTACTTGGCTCCAAGCACTATTTGCATCACCGAGGATTTTTCTGTAAATAAAAGAAAGCCTGTGTATGTGGTATGTCAGCCTGTTTTCCTTCCCTTTTGCAAAGAGGTCCAATTGTAAGATGGTGGGGTGATTTAGAGTCCCGTGTGGTGGCCATGGTTCTCCACCGTCTAGCTTGTACTGTGGCCCGGTGGTTGTGCAGATGATTAAATGTTTCTTCTTCAGAGTGTGAATCAAACTTGTCCCAGTTTGAGAGAATGAACCCCAATGGGGTGTTAGAAGGAATTTTTGATCGCTAACAAACTGACATACTTTTCCAAGATTGAGGAGTGCTGGTCTTTGCAAACACTCACCAACACCTGCTATACTCATTTATTTTTTTTTTAAATTTTAGCCATTCTGTTAGGGTAGTGTTTTCTATTGAGATTTAACTTGCATTTTCCTGATAATGATAATAATGCTGACTACTTTATTATGTATTTATGACCTTTATCTTGCATTTTGAAGTCAATATAAATATTTTGTCTATTTTCAATTTTTTTTTTGTTACTGAATTACATACACACAAATATTTTGAGGAATTATGTACATACATACATATTCCCCCAAATATTTTATGCTACCCTGTGAATTGCATATTATTTTAGTCAATATCATTGATTACAAAAGGGTTTTTTAATGGTTTTTGCATTTCATTCTATGATTTCTTTGTACTGAGTTTTTGTTTTGTTTTGTTTATAATTAACACATAATTATACATATTTATAGGGTACAGTGTTTTAAAATTTAGTACACTGGAGAATGGCTTAGGTCACAGTTATCTTCAGAGGGACTATTAAATGTATTTTTCTGGAGTTGTCTATAAATTCTCCTAATATTCTACTAATATGAATGTCTATGGCATTCTGTCTTTAAATATCTCACCGGTGGATGCTGCAGTGTTTGCATGGTAGGCAATTTGATGAATTCTAAGCCAAGATAACTTTTCATCTGAATAAAAATTGTAACAATCCTAATCAGCCCTTACATTTATTTTGTCCTGCAATAATAAACATAGATTAGGTTTAAAAATGATTGAAGTAGACACAAACAATAGAGATCTGAACTTGAGTTCTACTCATAAGCAGAATATGGCCTACTGGCAGCTATATGTACATAAAACTTCTTAAAATAAAATTTGTGATGAGCTTGATTTACTTCCTAGCATTTGCAGCTCCTTTGTCTTAAAAAATAGAAGAGTATAATAAATCCAAAAAAAAAAATACTACTCCATTACTACATGAAAACAAAGCAACAAATAGAATATAATCTATAATAATATATGTTTCTGAAGCTAGACTATTTTATAGATGTATGAAATTGTTGAATAATGTATTTTGATTTCTATCAATGGTCATTTTTTAGAGTTTCATATCAAATAAGCAAAGTTACTAAATTTGTGAAGATAATGCTGTATGTGTTATAGAGCTAGGTCTTAAATATAAATATCTAAATTTTACATGAGTTTTTAATAGCTTTTTTCATAATTTATAACTATGTATATTTCAGGATGAAACACTGTACTCATGCCTCTTGGCTAAAACAAATTTGACATTGATAGTGACCTAAGGGGGAAAGCAGAATAAAAACAACAACAAAAATTTAATCAACAAGGGAGTATCTTTTGATTTCATAATAATCAAGCAGCAATTTTTGTTATAAATGGCTCATTAATTATATGGAAAAGAATCTTGGCTGATAAAGTCTACTGCCAAAAAAATAAGAAGAGAAAAAGTCTATAGAATTAGAAAAATATTAAACTAATGCTCAGTATGAGAATTCAGAAAAGGATGATAGGTTTTTTTCTAAGCCATACTAATATATGTGGGCTTTAAAATGCATGGCGTTACTTTTTTACTTTTTTTCTTTTACTCTCTTATTATCCAAAGGTTTTCTGGGTTATCTATTGCTACAAAACAGACATGCCAAAAACTTGGCAGCTTAAAAGAACAACCTTCAAACACTCTGAATTGGTGCAGCAAGGATCTCAAAAAATATGCTCTTCCATAAAAACAATGAGAACACTAACAGAAATTGTCAAAATGAACTTTTTCAGAACTATGGAAATTAACCAAAGGCTAAATGACAAAGTGGTTATTCAAGAAAGATGAATCTCAATAAAGACAAGTTTTGTGGTGCTTTAACTTGCCCGATTCCCTTCTCCCTATTGCTACATCCAGTGTAGCCTTGAATCCAGCAGCCTCACAATGATAGCTGCCAAAACCTGCAGCCTAACAGCCATCAGAGAATCTCTGTGAAGTTTCTCAAAAAAACCTCTTTCAAAGATTGTCACTATTTCTATTTTGGCCTGTCTGGCAGTTTCCTGAAAAAAGTCTAATTCACAGAGTTTGTTTATATGGACGTCATAGCTCTCTCACTGAGCAACCCTACTCCAGGATATTCATGACAAACAATCAGTGACAATAGTTTACTATCATAGCTGCTTGTGGTGAATATATTAGTTAGGACAAACAAGACACTTGCCGAAAAAATGTAAAATTTGGAAAATGAGATGCCTAAAGGGACTTGGAAAAACTGCATCGTATTCCAAACATCTAGATGGTGATGATTCCAACCTAACCCTAGCCCAGCAATAACAAGGAGCAAAGCCTACCCTGGGATCTATAAAGATTGCCTGGGGAACCTGGGTTTCTGCCACAGTAACAAAGCAATGCACTCCTTTGTCAGAACAGTGTCAGAAAAGACCAGTTACAGCAGAAAATGTAAATAAGATTCAGAGTCTAATATTAATAATACAAAAATGTTCAATTTTCAACAGAAAATCAATTATCATACTAAGAACCATGAAGATACTGAATTGAATTTTTAAAAAGAAATAAATTTATGCCAAGACTGAGGTGGCTGAGATGTTAGAAATATCTGACAGAGATTTTAAAGCAGTAAATATAAAAATTCTTCAATGAACAGTTATGACCACTATTGAAAAAATGAAAATACAGAGAGCTCTTCAGAGAAATTGAACTTATGAAGAAGAACCAAATGGAAATATTAGAACTAAAAAGTGGAATACTTAAAAATCTCAGGGATGGGCTCAACGGCAGAATGGAAGTGTTGTAGGAAAACAACAATAACAGCAAAAAGGAAAAAAAAACAGTGAATTGGAAGATAGAATAGTAGAAATTATGAAATCTAAATAATATATACAAAATATATACAAAAGATTTTATACTCATGTAATTGAAGGTCTGGAGGGAGAGAGGTAAAAGAGGGAAAAGCAGTAAAAATATTTGAAGAAATAATGGTTGAAAACTCTCCAAATGTGTCAGGACACATAAACGTACAGATTAAAGAAGTAGAGTTACTTCCAAACAAGATAAAGGCAAATGAATCCATATCAAGACACAACATAATTACTTTCTGAAAGCTAAAGACAAATAGTAAATCTTCAAAGCAGCTAGAGAAAAAGAGAGTTTACCTATAGTGGAAAAACAACTTCAATAACAGTACACATATTTTTCATCAGAAACCATGATGCCAGAAATAAAAATTAAATAACATTTTTCATGTACCAAAAGAAAAGCACTGTTTACCCAGAATTCTATGCTCAATAGAAATACCTTTCAAGAATTAAAGGTAATTAAGACCACCTCACATGAAGGAAAACTAAGAGAATGTATGGAAATAAACCTACCATAAAAGAATGGCTAAAGGTTGATGCAAACCAAGAGGAAAGGCTAAAAGAAGGAATCTTGGAACATAGGGGAAAAAGGAACACAATAAAAACATGAGACAATTATATAGGATTTATTTTCCTCATGAGTTTTCGATAATATGTTTGATGGTTAAAGCAAAATTATAAGACTGTCTAATGTGCTCCTAAATATATGCATAGGATTTAAGACAATTAGAGTATAAAGCTAGGGGAGTAAAAGGACTTAAGAGTGAGATGAGGTCTCTATATGTGACTTGAATGGTAAAAAGAGAGAACTGGTAGATTGTGATAAATTATGTATAGATTGTGGATTACCTAGAGCAACCCCTCCCAAATGAAAGCTACATGAAATGATGCACAAACAACACTATGGGTACATAAATCAGAATGAAATTCTAAATCTATGTTCACGTTCTACACAAAATAGTAGTATTCTTTTGGTAAAGTTCCATGAGTGCTGTTGTTGTTTGGTGGAGCGTTCTATATGTGTCAGTTAGATCCTGTTGATGGTGTGCTTCATATCTGTATTCTTGCTGATGTAGTATTAGTTTCTTCAGCTGCTGAGTGAGGGAGCAGAGTGAGAGAGTTGTTGAAATCCAGAGCTATGATTGTAAATTTGTCTGTTTCTCCTTTTAGCTCTAACAGTTTTTGCTTCTAGTAATTTAAAGCTCTGTTATTTGGTGACTATGCATGTAGAATGATGTGTCTTCCTGGTGGTTTGATCACTTAGTCACTATTTAATGTTCCTATTTGTCTTTATAGTCATTTTCTTTACTTAATATTAATATAGCCCATTTTTTTCTTGATTACTCTTTGCATGCTATAACTTTATCCGTATTTTTTCTATCAAACTACATTGTTAAATTTGAGATGAATTTATTATACACAGTATTTAGTTGGATTATGCATTTTAAATATAATGTATGTACTTCTATCTTGGTGTATTTAGACCTTTTGCATTTAAGATAATTATTGCTATGATAGCACTTATTCTGCCATTTTGGTATGTTTTTTGTTTGTTTCCTCTGGTTCTCTTCCTTCTGTTTCCTGCGCACTTGAAGGTCACTTGAGCATTATTTTAATTCCATCTTGACTGCTTTGTCATGTTTTTGATTGTATCTCTTGGTATGTTTGTAGTGGTTTCTGTATGTTTTAGAATGTGCATGACTTACCATAGTCTACTGGTATCAACATTTCATTAATTCTAGTAATTAGTATTATTTTTGATCCGTTTGTATTTGCCACTATTATATATCATTATCCTGAGTATTGTATGGTGCTATACTTTTTCAGTCAATGGAAGCATAAAAACATAACAAAAAGATGATAAATCTATTATATTATAGAGATAATCTACTATATTATAATACATAAATACTATATTGTAATGTTATACATATTGTAGATAATATGTACCTATATTGCAAGTTTTCTGTTGTTCCTTCTTCTATTCTAATGTTTTGTGGGAGATTTTTAATATTATTTTTGTTTAAAGAGCTTCCTTCAGCCGATCTTTAAGGGTAGGTTGCTAGGGACAGATGTTTTTAGTTTTCCTTTGAGAATGTCTTTATTTTGCTTGCATCCCTGAAGGATAGTTTTGTCAAATACAGCATTCACTATTGACAGAAATTTTCTTTTAGAACCTAAAAAAATGTGTAACTTCCTTCTTGCTGTTATGGTTTCAGATGAGAAATCTGCCATCAGTTAAATTGGTGTTACTTCACTCTGTCTGCTTTCATGCTAATTTCTTTCTCTCTCATTTTCAAATGTTTAATTATGCTGTATCTTGGCATGGATTTCTTTGCATTTATCCTATTTGGAGTTCAGTCAACTTCTTGGATATGTAGGGTTGTATCTTTTGCCAAATTTCAAAAGTTTTCATCCATTATTACTTTTAATACTATTTCAGCTCTGTCTTGTTTCTCCTCTTTTTCTGTGACTAAAATGATACAATGTTTGATTTTTTTGTTATGTGCAAACACACCTGAGGTTCTGTTCTTTTTTTCAGTTAATTTTTCTATGTAGTTAGATTGAACAAATTCTATTTAACATGTACCAACTCTATCTTCAATAAACTCCATTATGCTATTGAGCCCATCCAGGGAGATCTGTTTTATACAACGTTATTTCAGTTAACTTGGTTTGTCTGGTACTGATGAGTTTCCCCTTTTTGTCTATAGCTGATGCTGAAGTGATCAAAATGGATTTCCCCAGGACAGGTCACTTAGGGTTTTTGGTGAGGAAGGGAAATCTTAGGCTTATGACAATGAAGAGGCTTTCCTGGATCAGCACTTGTTGTAGCAGAATTCACTCTACAGATGCTCCCAAGCAAATAGGTATGTTTGTGTAGAATGTGGTAGCTCAGATGTACTGGAAATAAAGAGGATTCCTCAGTTGGGTCGCTTTTTGTGCTAGGTTCTCTCTTGCCTGTGTTGTCTGGGTACCCTCGTGTCTCCCAGTGGAGACAGATGTTCCAGGCCTACAAGGACAAAGGACTTCTTAGGCCAGGCAACTTACTGTGGTAGAATTCTTCTTACCAGTGCAGCCCAGCCACCCTGTTTCTCCTGTGGAAGGGGGGACATCTCATGTTCATGGGACTCTTTGGCCAGGACCAATAGTCATGTTGACTTCCTTATTGTCATTTCCCACTGGCTGTCCTAGAATTCAGGAAGCCACTTGTTATTTCATGATTTTTCTGGGTGTTTCCACCCACTGACCAAAATCAATCTGCAGTAGAGGGGGATAATGTTGATGGAACGGTAATTCTAAAGCCAGTGGCGAAGTATGCTGTTTTCCTTAGTTGTCTATTGTTAGTAGTTCTCCTAATTGATACCTCTTGCCTATGATGCCAGGCTTCCCTGGTGTTGTTGGAGGGACTCCTGTTTGATCTAGGGAAGAATGAGCCACCCTGGGCTAACTTCTGTTGCTAGGTTGGGGATAGGGAAACAGTGGGTATGGATTGACTTCTTTTTTTAGATTAGGAAACCTAAAATACCTTGCCACTCCACAGGCCTCCAGTTCTGGGGCCTCAAACAAGTTTCCCTTCCTCCTATCTGCTTTCAGAGATTTTCTACAGTTGCCTCTTGCATTATTTCCAAGATTTATTGTTATACTTAGCAGGTAGGAGCAGAAAGAAACTGGTTGTCTCTCTCTCTCTCCCCCACTCTCTTTCTTTCTTTGTCAGGCATTTCCAAATATATATATTCTAATATAATTATTAGTATGATTAATTATTGTTATAATTAATATACAATTGATATAATTAATATATATTCTACTAATATATTTAATAGTATATAGTATAATTCTAGTGGACACTTGTATTTCTTTTTCCAGTTTTCTATTATTAAGAGTAGTGCTGCAATGAACATTGTTATATACTCTTCGGGTATTTGCCTAGGGATGAAATTGTTGGTACACAGAGTATGTATATTCATATTTGACATATCATGCCTAAGAGTGACACCAATATTTATTGACTCTGTATAGTATGGAATACCTACTATGACTGCCCCCTAATGTCAAGAAGCTATATAGATGTAGAAATAGAGATAGAGATGGATATGTTAAGGCATATATATAAAACATAAAAACATGCTCTTAGTAGCAAATTATTTTGAGGCCATAAAACATTGGCTATTGGTAATAATTATACCACCCTTAAAATCACTAGTTTTTATTCAGTGTTCACTAAGTTTAGTCATTTTCTATATGTTATCTCCAAAATTGATAATGATTATGTAGCGTTATACCTATTTTATGGGTAAAAAATGAGGATATGTGAAATTCAATGTTTTATTGCATTCTCTCCTTCTCATTTACTTGCACATTAGACATATGTCTCTGTGTTAACAATGACTGTCTGAAATTTCAATACTTTTTTCTCCCAATTTGTATATTTCATCTGATCTATCCTCCAGATTATTCCTTCTCTATACTCTGAGCTTACTCTGCTTTAGATCCATCTTATGACTTTCATTTTTAGTTATGCATTTTCAATGTCTTTCCATTTGGCTTTTTGCCAAAGTTTCTAGCATTCTGCTTAAATTCTTCATCTAGTTATCTAATTTCCATTATTTTGAAACACAATTATTTTAAACTCCTTACCCAATTTCTAAAATTTCATATTCCAATGAATTTTACAAATTCTTGTGTTTTCCTTCTGGCTTATATTTGACGTTATTATATAATATTTTAAATATACAGAAAAAACAAGCTTAATAGATACGACGTTATCCAGAACAATTTGCAAAGTGATTGTGCCATTTTATACTCCCACCAACTGTGTTTGAAATTTTCAGTTGTATCATATCTGTACCAACATTTGGTATTGCCAGCATTTTCAATTTTAACCATTCTAGCATATATGTGGTGATATCTCCTTATAATTTATTTATTTATTTATTTTTTTCCTTCCGAAAATTTTACTGGGGGAAAACCACAAAACATTTACAGTACAATGTTTACAGTCACAATTTGTAGTGAGCTGATTTCCCAAAATATATTACCACTCAAGTTGACTTATCTTGTTACATTCAAAAACCTACTCTGTCAAAGTAGTCCAGAGAGTACATACATA
>CAUYRT010008701.1:0-24712 GCA_963574885.1 Lepilemur ruficaudatus | reverse complement strand
CCACGTCGCCGTTCTGATGGCCGCATCCTACTCCACTGTGTGGGTGCATCATAAACCCTTGGATGTTAACGTTAGACATTCCGTCTGCTTCCAACGCTTCCTTATTGTAAACATGGCTGCAGTGAGCGTTCTTGTAGCACGGCCTTGCACTTATCTGTGATTTTGCATTGAGATAAATTCTGCCGTACGGCATTGCTGGGTCCAAGGCTATGCAAAATTCTAAGGTTTTTGGTACTTCTGCAGAATTCTCCCTGCGAACATCAAGCTGCACCCGCTTCTGCACCTTACACAGTCCTTGTGACTCTGTATACCCTCACGGACAGATAATGCCGAGAGGTAGTGGTATCATGTTGATAGGAAAAAACGAGATCTTCTTTGATTGATAAGGAGACCAGAAGCTTTTTCCACCTTCCTCGGTCACCAGTATTTGTTTCTTCTGTAAGTTGCATGTTCATATCCTTTCTCAGTCTTTATTGTATATTTTTTAAACGGAGGCTTTTCTTTAATGAGAAATCTGCATTTGATCAAAGATGGGACGCAGAGCCTGTGGCTCATTTATTCTCCGGAGAAGATGCTTTGTTTCTGTTCTCTGACCAATCAGATACCAGGCCGAAGATGTCGGCAAATTAATTTCAGGGCTTCCACATTGGCTGTTGGTGCGCGTGAGGATCCTGGCTGGGGAAATCCAGCTCCTCAAGGGGGTGAGGCCGTCTGGAGTCAACACTGACCAGGGTTAGATTCCCCACTCCACCACTTCCCCGGCCACTGGAAGCTGTCCCTTTCTGGGCTCTAAGATGTGACATTGCCGTGCAGTGTAGATGAGGTCCAGGTGGATGTGACATGGGTTGTTTTGGGCCTGGTGCTCAGCCAGTGCTCAGAAGACTCCTTGAGGCTTGTCACCGGCCTCCCGCCCCATATCCAGGAGCTCATGACACTGCAGTCGGCCAGAGGAAGATCTTGGTTGCTGCAGATCGGGCCCTGCAGTAAGTCGTGGGAGAGCTGGTTTTTCCAAGGTTGCTAGTGCTGGGTCCAGCCCAGCTCCAGATGCCACGAGAGCTCAGGCAAATGAAAGGAAGCCGAGGAAGAAATGCTGAATAACTCATTTCCAAACCGCTGGGGCCGCAGCAGTGCCGGGGCATCCGCACATGAGTCAAACCGGGAGTTCTGAGAAAGCCAGCAGGGGCCCCGCCCGGGAGGGCTAAGGGTCTGTGGCACAGAGAAGGGAAGCCTGATGTCCTGTGGCAGAGGGATGGCAGGAGGGATGCTCTTGTTTGCTGCCAGCATTCTCATAGTTGCTAATATTTATTGAGCAGTAAGGGAGATGCTATCTTATCCCCATTTTACAGATGGGGAAACTGAAGCCAGGGAGGAAAATGACTTGCCCAAGAAGGCATAGCTGGAGGGCGGCAGAGCCCAGGACTATAGCTCGTTCTCATTCTGGTCCTATTTTAAAGGGTCTTTGAGGTCTGTGCCTAGTGAGGGGCCTTCCCGCCTGCTTCAGGTCTGTGCGCGGTGGGAGTCAGGAGCGACGTGGCTTCCTAGGCAGCGGGGCCCCATCAACCTGGAGAAGGGAGGAAGGCACCGAGGCGGCTCTGAGACTGGGCAGGGTATCGTGCGGAGTCTGACTCAGTGAGTACCATGGGGCCATAGCCTCTACCTGGGTGGCCTTCAGTTCTGTTTTAAGGTGAGGCCACATCAAGGATCTCAGAGCATGTTTGAAACCACCTTTGCAGGCACTTGTCCTGGATCTGCTGCACCATCTTGAAAGGCAGCGTCAAACTCCTGTGCCTGGCAATTGAGATCCTTCTAGAATTGCCCCCACTAAGCATTCTGGTCTCATTGCCCACTCTCCTCCCTCACACCGAGTCCAGGAGGACAAACCACATGCTGCGCTGCCTCAGGCCTGGAACGCTCTCTTCCTCTCTGTACTTTTCCACTCTGACTCTGCCTTTGAGTGCAGCCTCCTCCAGGAAGCCTTCCCTAATGCCACTGAGGAGCTTTAGGCGTTTCCACATCTGCCTTCCCAAGACCTCATTCATGTCTTGGTAATAGCTCTTGTGACAGATCCCTCTCTACACTAGCCAGGAGCACCTGGACCATGGCTTCTCTATTTTCCCATCCATAGTGTCCAGCCCAGGGGTTGGCCTGTAGTGTGCTCTCAGCTGCTCTGTCATCCCATCTTGGCAGAGGGGATGAGCCCAGCCTCTCCCATGAGCGTGTGCACTTGGCGTGTCCGGCTCAGAAGCAGAACCTCCTGGAAGGCTTTCAGGAAAAGGTTGGGGTAGAAGTCCTGAGCTGGCGTCCTGGTTGACCCTGTGGGGGCGGGGACCAGCGGGCAGGGGCACTCACCACATGCCTGGCCCCTCACCGCCTGCCAAACATGTAACAACAGGGCTAAAGACCCACTTTCATTTTGGTAGAGCTTTTAGTACCTGTTTACATGTTTTGTTTTTCCTTTATGGTCCCAAGTGTTGAGCCTAGCAGGGGACAGATGTCTCAGCAAACAAAAACAGGCCGATCCGAGGAGGGCTCCGTGGCCACGGACGTTCTCATGCTCTCAGCAAAACCAGGCTCCCTTGCCAAGTGCACTTCGGGAGGATGTTTGGAAAAAATGTCAAGGCATTCATTTTTCTCTCGACCTCTTTGGTTGGAATTGTGGGGCCCTAACACTGGAACTAAAAGGAGTTATAAATAAAGATGTAGCCAGCTTCCTGCGCCTGAGATAGCCACCGTGTCCAGGCCTGGCCCTGTTCTCCCAACTGGCCATCGGTGGTGTCTCCATGGAGGTCACTGAGCATGAGGGGCTGGCTGTGGCCCTGCCACTGTGCGCGGAAGTTAGCAATGATGTTCAGATGGCAGAGGTGCAGAGGGCAAGACTTTCAAGCACCCAGCTAGCCAAGGAAAGGGGAGGCCCGACGAGGGAGGGGGGTGGCAGAGGACACTCCAAGGGGGAGGCCTCCAGCAAGACGGTGCCACCTAGTGACGAGTTTGAACTCTTAGGAATGTTGCTGAGTTAGGCCTGGATTTTGGAAATGTCATTTCTTTGCTGCCCTTTGGCTCTGGCTCTCTGGTGTCACCGACTGTGCACTGGAGGAATGTAGGTGGGCCCAGAGAGCACCTGCCCGTGATGCATCCCAGCTGGCCTCAGCTGCACTCACGTGCCTGCGCTTGCTTAGCTGTGGATCCCAGGCCCCCGGCCAGGGGCCTGGCTGGCTTCCCTAGGGCCCACACCCTTCCAGCAAAGTCAACCCGAGTTGTGTTGAAATGGAGGCCACCCACCAAGGCCACAGCAGGGGTCTGGGGGTGAGGCCAAGGATGTATCTGCTGCGGAAGATGCCACCCTCATGCCCTGGGCTGTCCCAAACTGGAGGCTGCCTCGCTGTGGAGTTATTTCACATGGGATAATGAGTGGGTTCTTTTCTCTCGGTCCTGGAGGAAATCTTTGGCAAGTCTGGAGGAAGCTGTGGCCCAGGGAGATTGATTCTTGGAATTGCTGGGTTTCCCTGCACGCTGGTCCTTTGGTGGCCCTGGCTGTCTCTTGCAGGGCCCAGGGGTGTGAACCACTGGCTCAGTATCCCGTGGACAGTGTGTCCCGGGGGGCCAGGCACATCTCTGGTAGAGCTGCAAAGTGACTCTGCAATGGTGTTGCCACCCGAGGTGCCAAACTGGGATGGCTTAGGAGCCCAAGGAAGAGGCATAATTCCTGCTTTCCATGTCCCTCAATCTGGGTGGCAGCACGTACAAGGGGACCAGAGTCCTGTCTTGGCTGCAACTTGGGATCTCAAGGAATAAGCCCAGGTCCAGGTGAGAGAAGCAGCCTGTGATGGTTTAATATAGTCACTGCTTTGGTATATGGGGCAGAGGGTTGGTTTGGGGTTTTGAATTTTGTTTTTTGTTTTTAATTTTATAAATGTAACATATTCACATGGAAAATTTGGAAATTATAAACAATCAGAAAGAAGAAGATTAAAAAAAATCCTTTCATAATCCACCAGCAACACCAGTTAATATTTTGGCATATTTCCTTCCAGTCTCTCTCTCACTTTTTTTGAATTTTTAAACATAATTAAGATAGTGTTTTATGTACAATTTTACAGCATGTACTTGTTAGCTTTAAAATAGACCCATCTGCGTTTCGATTTGGCCTGCAGGGAAAAGACCAGATTGCTGAGTCTTAGCCGAAGCTGTGGGAGAAGGAAATCTAAAAATACCCTCCTCGCTGGCCCCGCTCGGGGAGTGCCGCGGCCTCTCGCCCTCCTCCCGGTCAGCGCAGGCAGAGCAAGCCAAGACGCAGAGTGAGCGCTGACGGGAGCGTGGCGTTTACGGTTCCGGAGCAGCCACTCTCTCTACAGCAAGCTCTGCTATGCGGGAGGACGGGTGCAGGAGCCTGGCCTGGCCCAACCTGGCTGCACAGGGGCCCTGGAACGTGCCTCCTTCCCCAGGAGCCCAAGGGCTCTCCAGGGTCTTCTGCAAAACAAACCCTTTGTGGGGGCTGGAGGCATCTTCCATCAGAGACACGCTGTGTCTTCACTCAAGACCCGGTTGCCAGAGGGAAACGTCAACCATGAAAACCACCTGTAGAGACTTCCACTTCCAGCAAGACAGAGGAGAAACCCCTCTCACTCTTCTTCCTGCTGAATACAACTAAAAACCCTGGACTTGAGCTACAAAACAAACATAAGAAGACTATGGAAGGAAGAGAGGAGGAGGCAGACTGGCTAGGGGCCTCAGGACCCCAGGAGCAACAGAGCAGTGAGTTCCCTCGGTCTCTTTTTTGCCGCATACGTCTCAGACTCAGAAGAAGGCAGCAACTCAAGCACCAATGGGAACCGACCAGAACACACCTCTGCAGAGGCCTGCTCTCTCCAGCCAAGGACCAGGATGGGGCAGCCCAGCAAGACAGCAGACTTTCAGACAATGCCTGCTGTATTCTAGCCAAATGCCACAGAAAAACCTGTGGCCCCACCCCGACCCATGCCAGGGCTGAGTGGGGAGCCTTGACTTCTGCACTCACCGGGCTATAATGAGCACCCCCACACTGGCGAGGTGTCAGAGAGGGCCAAGTAGGGGGCCAGGAGCTGGGCAGTAATGAGGCCCTCCCAGCTTGGGTGTCAGAGGAGACCACATGGAGAGCCTGCGCTTCCACCCCTAGTCAGCAGCTACGAGGCGTTCCGTCCCTTCCCCACGCGGTGTCATATTGGAGAGTCAGGACTTCACCCCACCAGAGGTAACAGGGCCCCTCCCCCCACAGATACAGGGTGTCAGTGGGGGCCACACAGGAAGGAATAATGAGAGTTTCGTGCTCCTCCCAGCCAGGGTGGGACTCCCACCCTCACCAGCAGTAATGAGAGCACCTGCCCCACTCATGGGGAACCCGGACTCCACCCCACCTGGCAGAGGTGAGGCAGCACTACCCCTTTCCCCCGCCACACTGTGTCCACACAAAAACACTGAAACAGAAGGTTTAAATAAGATCCAGTGTCTCTCTCATACCACATACCCCAAATGTCCAGGTTTTAATACAAAACCACTTGTCATACTAAGAACCAAGAAAATCTCAACTTGAATGAGAAAAGACCATCAACAGACATCAGCACTGACCTGACACAGATGTCAGGACAAAGGTTTTATAGCTGCTGCTATAAAGATGTTTCAACAAACAATTGCAGATACGCTTGAAACAAGTGACAAAGTAGAACATCTCAGCAAAGAAGTAGAAAGTCTCAGCAAAGAAATAGAAGATATAGTGAAGAGCCAAATGAAAAGTCTAGAACTGGAAAATACAGTCACCAGAATAAAAAACTCAATGGATGGGTTTGACAGCAGAACCAAGGGGACAGAGAAAAGTATCTGTGAACTTGAAGACAGAAAAATAGAGATTACCTAATCAGAAGAGAGAAAAAGTAGACTGGAAAGAACAAATAGATATTTTGCCAAAAATGACATACAGATAACAAAAAGGCACGTAAAAAGATGTTCAGTATCATTAGTCACCAGGGAAAAATACAGAGATAGCCCTACACCCTTATCAGATTGGCTAAAATAAAAAATGCTGATGAGACCATGAGACTCTGGGTCGCTCGGACATTGCTGTTGAGAAGGTGCAACCACTCTGGAAGACAGTTTGGCAGTTTCTTAAAAATCTAAACATAAAACCATCCCATGATTCAGCAGTGGCACTCCTGGGCATTCATCACAGAGAAACGAAAACTGGCAATTCACACAAAAAGCTGTACGCAACTGTTCATAGCAGTTTAAGTCACCATGGCCCCCAGCTGAAAGCAGCCCAGATGGTCTTCAGCAGTGGATCAATAAACAACAAGCTGTGTGTCCACACCCTGGAATATTACTCAGCAGTAAAAAGAAACAAACTGCTGATACTCACAATGGCTTGGGTGAATCTCCAGCGAAAAAGCCTACGTTGAAAAGTTATGTACTATCCGATTCCATGTATAAAACATCCTCAAGGTGAGAAAAGTCCAGTGATGGAAACCAGATTAGTGGTTGTCAGGGACTGAGGAAGGTGTCAGGGCAGGAGGGGTGGCTGTGGCTCTGAAGAGCAGCAGGAAGGATGCCGGTGGTGATGGGAATCTTCTGTATTTCCACTGTGTCATCATCAATGTGTTGGTTTTGATATTGTTCTATATCTTTGCAAGGTGCTACTGTTGGGGAACTAAGTCACTTAGTAGATTTCTTACAATTAGTAGGTGAATCTACAATTATCTCAAAATTAAAAGGTTACTATAAAAACAATGGAACAAGGCTGGGCACGGTGGCTCACGCCCGTGGTCCTAGCACTCTGGGAGGCCGATATGGGAGGATCGCTTGAGCTCAGGAGTTCTAGACCAGCCTAAGCAAGAGCGAGACCCCGTCTCTACCAAAAATAGAAAAATTAGTGGGGTGTGGTGGTACATGCCTGCAGTCCCAGCTCCTTGGGAGGCTGAGGCAGGAGGATTGCTCGAGTCCAGCATTGCGAGGTTGCAGTGAGCTATGATGACACCACTGCACTCTACCCAGGGCAAAAGAGTGAGGCTGTGCCTCAAAAACAACAACAACAACAAAAACAAAAAAACCACAATGGAACAAGAAAAAAGCCTTTGTATGTAGCAACCCAGAAAAACGCCTGTGATGACGTGCAGCAGCAGGAGCTGACGCCGGCTTTCTCGTCTGAGGGCATGGTTTCCCTGCTGCGGGGAGAGGCTGGCAGGCAGCGCGCCCAGGCGGGTGCTCGTGGCAGCGCAGGTCGGGCACTGGAATGCGTCGTCGTTTGTCTGTCTGACTGTCTGAACATTGGTCTCCTGCCGTCCTTCCTCCAGATGTTTACTGAGTACCTACTAGGTGTGAGTAGGGACACAAGCTCCTGGTTCCCCATGGGGGACAGATGAGTAACGAGGCAGTTGCAGGACGCTGAGCCTGGGCTGGGGGCAGTGCCCTGTGCTGTGCCCCAGTCATATCAGTAGCTCACAGCAGCCTCAAACTCCTGGGCTCAAGCGATCCTCCTGCCTCAGCCTGCCGGTAGCTGGGACTACTTGCACACCACCACGCTCGGCCAATTATCATTATTATTATTATTTTTTGTAGAGACGGGATTTGCTGTGTTGCTCAGGCAGGTTTCGAACTGCTGGCCTCAAGTGATCTTTCTGCCTCGGCCTCCCAAAATGTTGGGATTGTAGGTGTGAGCCAGCACGCCTGGCCAGTTTTTCTTCTAGTTCCATTGTGTAGTATGGTTATATATATGTATATTTGGGGGGGTTATATTTTTTTTATGATGGTAAATTATGCTGTATATTAAAAAAAGGAAACTACGTGAGCAAAGTATAGGTCCTTTGCTGGCCATTCTCAGGGGGCTCATAGGGTGCCTGAGTTCCTGGAGAGTCATTTGACAGCAGCTCTGGGTTCTATGGTCCGACTTGCCAGGGTGGAAGAAACCTGTTTCTGTCCACTTTGCTGCTGGGGCTCTGCCCTGCACTTCTCTGACACACGCATCCTCACGTGGGCCTGTCCTCTCACCAAGCAATGAACCAGAAGGCCACCTCCATGCAGGGGAGAGGCGGAGGCTGTCCCCGCAGCCGTGTGTTAGGCTCCATGGATCCTTTACACTCACTCTGCTCTGGCGTTTGCAAACAGGATGCCTGGCAACAAGCGAGGCCCACCTGAGATACTCCAGGGTCTGCGCTCGGCGAACCTCCCCTCCCCACAGCAGCCGGAGCTGAGAGAGCTGAGACACAGGCACCGGAGGGCATCATTTCCCACTTGGAGATAATTCTTTGGTTGCAGTAGAGGGTTTGGTTTTGTTTGTTTGCGTGCTTGTTCTTTATCTCTTTGCAGGGGTAAGCCCTAGTCTCCCTAGCCTTCCTTTACCCAGGTCGACAAAGGACACAGGTGGAGCCAGGCATGGTGGCGCACCTGTAACCCCAGCCACTTGGAAGGCCGAGGCAGGACAATCCCCTAAGCCCAGGAATTCATGACCAGCCTGGGCAATACATTGAGACTCCATCTGGGAAAAAAAAAAGAAAAAGAAAAAGAATAAAGCCGCCTTCAGATTCTGTGCAGGCCACAGGCCCCAAGAATTCACCTGCTGGTGAACTCTGTGGCAGTTTATACTTAGAGTTATGGTTTAGTTTGGGGGGACGAGGACTAGTTGAGCTAGGTTTCTGGATTTTGTGTCTAAATTTAGAAAGGACACTATTTTTAAATCAATAGTTGTCCAGCTCAGAGTATCAATCTGACCCTGTGTTGTTCAAGGACTGCGTTAGGGAGGACGCAGTGCTCAGGAGCCTGACAAGGAAATGACACCGTCCCATGTCATGCCTCCTGGGTGGTCACTGTCGTCCAAGAATTTAAAGGTCATTTCCAGCATCGCTTCTTGGCACGTCCAGTTCTATCGGGCGGAGGAAGCACGGCTCCCATTGTCCCAATGTGCAGCAGAGACCTGGAGGGCATTTTGGCCTTGCTCAAGGTCACTGGGAGGCAGCTGCAGGGGTTGGCGGATAGTGCTGTAGAATAAGGCTGCCAGCTCTCCGCTCCAGCCCAGCGATCGGATCACAGCTGGGGGTGAGGGCGATCACTGCAGGAGCTAAGGGAAAACTGGGCTTTACACCTTCGGAAACCTGAGAAAACCAAGGCACCAAAGCTAAGAGTGCCTCCTGCTGTCCCCAGAGGGCCTCCGTTGAGGTGGGCTGGGAGGGGCCGCCCTGCCCCTGGGTGGCCTGCAGAGCAGGTTGGCTGCTGTGCAGTGTTTGTTGTGGGCAGTTGCCATGCCACGCTCTGGCGTCTCAGCGGGAGAGGCCCAGGGACAGGTGTGGCTGAGCTCAGAGATTCCCAGCCCAGCCTGGCCTCCTGGGCTCACCTTCTCCAATTACTCTAAAGGGGCCAGATCCTGAAGCCTGGGTGTGTCATCATATACGCTTCAAAATCTTGTAACCCTCTGGGTAGCAGGAGTCTGGTTGGCATCATAGGGACCACGGGAAAACCCACCCTCAGTAGGGGTTGTCCTTGTCCCCAAGGGGCATACCCCTTGCTTGTTGCCTGGGTAATATACTGCTTACTTGTCCCCGGGGGCCACTAAGCTGGGGGACTATGAGTGTGGTGCCAGCCACCACTGTGGCTTGTGGCCAAGCTCTCTGGTTTTCCCGGCACTGTCACCAAGCTGTGGCCTGAAGCAACATGTGAGTGCCTGTAATTTAGGCCTTGGGGTGTTGAAGCCAGCTTGGACCAGCTTGCAAGAGTCAATCGTGCACCTCTCTTCCTAACTCTGTTCAGACAATCTCACTGGTAGCTTGAAGTCAGCTATGGTGCAAACATTTACACCATGGAAATTGGCAAGTGCTATAAACCAGTGTTTCCCCCACCTGCTCGGAGAGCCAGTTTACCATCATACTTCTGCCTTTTGGGGTCTTTTTTTGCAGGGTTGATGGACTCTCAGCTGAAACCTGGCCTAGTCAGTGAGAGGCTGTCTGATGGGAGATGGGGGGCAGCTGAGACAAAAGGGGGCCGCGAGTCTGAGGGGAGGCAGTGGTGCCTGGAGGGCTGTTTGGGGCTCGTCTCAGCCACGCACCCTCTTTCTGTTGGAGTTCCCTGCACTCTGCCAAGGAGCAGGGCCCTCCCTCCTGAGGCCAGGCCCCCGTTTCCAGGAACACCAGCACCCTGGACACACACCTGTGCAGCAGGACTCCCGAGGAGACGTGGGGCCTGCTTGCTCGTACCACCTCCAGATGCGCTCCCCAGGTGCCTGGACCCAGCAGAGGCCGGGCTCGGGCCTCCCAGTGCAGTGGGACAGCAGGTGGTTCAGGGGCCACAGAGGGGTGCAGGTGAGGTGGAGAGGGTCCTAGGGACTCTGGGCTCAGAGCTGGGGCTCTCAACCCAGTCTAGGAGCCCCAGAGGGCAGGGGCCCCTGCACCTCCGTCCTCTGCATGCCCCAGCCTTTGTCCGCAGCTCCACTGTGGCTGTTCGGATCTGTCCCTGCACTGGACTGCAAGCTTCCTGGGGGCTGGGTCCTGCCCTGGTCAGCTCTGTGTCCACAGGCCGGGGCAGGGTGAGCTGTGGTAAGCGTTTGCTGATTAGAGAGAGGACACAAACCAGGGTGTGAGTGCATGCTCGTGGGCTACCCAGAGGCATGGGGAGTCACAGCCTGGCCCAGCCACCCACTGCCCTCTGCATGCCCTGGACGCACCCCTCAGCTTCAGTCCCCTCCACCCAGAGATGGGAAGACGTAAGAGAATAGAAAACACAAGTAAAGTTCTTGGCCTCCTGCCTGGCACATAGCAATGCTTAGTAAGCAGTAATAACCAGTGTTATCAATGAAGATGTCATTTGTGGTCTGTTTGAGTTCTTAATTTGCCCATATAGCCACAAAGCAACACCCTGGCTTGACAAGGGACAGTCTGCAGGTCAACATCCCAGCCGGCCTCAGGTGGCCACCGGTGCTCCTGGCTGTGGCTTATGCCTTTCTCTGCAGACCGAGCTGTTACTCTCCTCAGGCACGCACGTGCACACCCAGGCGCACTCACCACTTGCCTGTGCGTGTGTGCGCGGTGCACAAGCAAACCTGCAGGCACACGCTGTGCACATGTGTGCACACATACGCGCACTGTCACGCTGCTCACCGTGAGCACCTCTGCGGCATGGCTTTAATAGCCGTGTACTGTTCCGTTTCGTAACAGTACGAAACGAGCCGTGTACTGGTTCGTTTCTTATTCCGTAAATGAACTGTGCTGAGAAATGGCGTGCGTACGTACGGAGAGGCGCGCACACAGGTGCGATCTGATGTATTTTCACAGAGCGAGTACCTCCCTGTGGCGAGGCCCAGACCCAGAAACAAGACATGTCCGGCCCACCGTGCCCCCTTCCCGTGGGCCACGCAGGGAGGGGAGCCCGTCTCTGGCTTTCGAGCCCTAGGGGCAGTGGTGTCGGTTCCTCTGCTTTACCCAAATGAAGCCGCGCAGGGACGAGCCTTTTGCGTCTGGCTGTGGTCAGCACCGAGGTGGTCAGGGTCTCCGTGCGGCTGCGTGGAGGTGGGTGTTACGCATGCTGCGCAGTGTTCTGCCGTTACTCTAGGTACTGATCCGGGCCCCTGGCGCCATGGAATGTTGCTCTGGAATGTTCTGTGGTGCACGAGACGCATTTCTGTTGGGTGTGCAGCTGGCACTGGGATCCCATGACGTTCTTCTTTGTCGTTGGCCCGTGGGAGGGGACAGTTGTCTTGAGGGCAGCGTGAGGAGGCCGCCGTTTTGTTGTTCACGCTCTGTCTGGCCTCGAGCCAGGCCCTTCGCACACTTCACCCGTTGACTCTCTAAGCGGTAGTCCTGCTGTTGGTGACCTTTCCTCTGTTTTATGGAAGAGGAAACTGAGGCACAAAAAATGAAGTGACAGCAAGTACCTGGGGACGCTGGGGTGCCTGTCCAGCTCTGTCTGTAACGAGCTTGTGCCAGTGGCCAGTGCTCTTTGCCCCGCCCCTCGGTGCCCTCCCATCACCGCAGCAGTTGGGAACCGGGCTTGGGGTGCGTGCGCCAGCAGCGAGGCCAGCTGGGAACAGAGCCGGGGCCGTGGGGGGAGTGCCCTGTTTCCAAGGCAGGTCTGGCAGACCCCAGGCCTGTGCTCTTGGGTCCTGTCCCCCTCCACACACACGCTAGGCCCGGTCAGCGCCCGTACCGTGAGCAAGGCCCCAGCCAGGAGCGGCTGTCCTCCCTCGGCCCAGAGGCTGCTACTCAGGCTTGCCTGGCCGTGAGACTGTGCGGGGCAGCTGGGAGGCCCAGGCTCTTGCAAATATTGGGTATTTTTTCCTCTCCCTAGTCTGGGATTAGGTTTTTGAGGTTGTGCAAATGTAGGAATGAGGCCTTTCACCCCTTCAGTCGTCTCTGTGGGGCTGCGTTGCCCAGCGGCCCCTCAGGGCAGTCCCCAGACCAGCTCTCTGTTTCGGGCACTGCAGCAGGGCCCACTGTCTCTGTCGTCCTGGGCCAGGTGGCGCTGAGCTCTGTCTCGGAAAGTCTGAGGGCAGAGGGGGGAGCGGCCTTTCCAAAGCAAACGGAAAAGGCAAACGGGAATGGCGGATAGGGAGGCCTGGAAACGCGCCCTTTGTCCCTGGAGACTCGGTCCCTCGCGGGTCTTTGCCGAGTGGCTTGGTGCGCTCTGTGGCCCCCAGCCCACGCTGAGGGTGCCGTGGCAACCAGGACAGACACGTGCACCCTCACAGAGCACACAGTCCCGAGGGGAGACAGGCGCCTGCCAGCTACACAAGCGCAGACGCGTAGGAGCTCCGGAAAGACCGGGAAGACCAGGGGAGCCCAGAGGGGGCTGCATGAATGTCGCTAATTACAGGTTTTACCTTTTCTTTCTTTTATATGTTTTTTGGGTGTAACATACAGTAAAAGAACATTCATATTCTTAAGCTTGCAGTTTGGTGACTTTGCACATGCACTCACCCAGATCAAGAGCGGAACATTCCAGCACTGCCGGTTTCCCTGCGCCCCTTCCCAGTGACCCACCCCACGTAGCCGCTCGCCCTACGGCCCCTGGACCAGCTTTGCCCCTTCCTCTACTCCTCACAGCAGGGTGAGGCCCTTTCCCCGAGAAAAACTTTGTTAATTGGGGTTTAAAACTTAGCGCTAGCAGGCCACCTGACCAAGTCTCTCCCTGACCAAGCCATCCCTTTAGTGGCTTCCAGGGTTACGCTCAAGATTAGGTCTAAATTCCCGACACAGCGCTGGCCTGAGCTAACTGGCACTTACCCTTCGGGTCTCGGGTGAGCTGTCACTGTGCCCAGGATACTGCTGGAGGAGAGCCCTCCTCTGTCCCCATGACACCCCACAGCGACTCTCTTAGCCCTTCTCTGGGGCCCTTGCTGCCGCGCCTGGGCTCACCATCTTCCCCACCGCCAGGGCCTCATGTACAGCTGCACGGGCTCTGAAACCTGGGAGATCCCGTTTACCTAAGACTCAGCTCCGAGTTGATGTTTGAGACCTGGAAACAAAGAGCCACCCCCACAGCCTCCAGGGAGCAGGTCCCCCAGAAGCCGGCACACTGCCCTGTGGCATCACCCGTGAACACACCACACTCAGGCCAGCCCCGGCATCTGGTGTGTGGGAGCTCGCCCATGGGCACACCTGGCATGGCACAGGTGACGCAGTGCCCTGGTGCTGGCCCTCCTGACACCTCTGTGGGTTACATCTCCCATCAGACATGTGTGGTCCGCATGCACACGTGTGAAACCCGAAAGACAAGCGGATGAGACCCGCCTGCCAAAATATTTGTTGCTGCACAGAACAGTACAGTTGTTTTTGACATATGGCTCTCGACACACAGCCACAGCAAACAAGCACGCAGCGTGGGGGGTACAGGTTTGCTGGAGAGTGGGAGCTGGGCCCGTCGCCAGCAGCAGGCTCGTCCCCACGCGGAGGCGCTCTCGGGAGTCATGCACTGACCCAGAGCAGGGCCCCAGGGAGGGCCCTCAGCGCAGAGCTTCACGCACGCAGAGCCTGGCTCGAGGACGGTTGTGCGCTCGGCACAGCTTTGCTCTTCGTGGGGTGTTCCGTGTGCAGCAGCCGCGCCTGCTCAGGCTGTGGACCGTCAGACCCGAGGAGGTGCTCCTGGGGCTTGGAGCTCACAGGGACCCATCCCAGTACGTGTACTGTCCCAAGGGCGTAACCAAAGTCCTGAGGTTGTCAGAGCCAGGAGGGGAGTGGTCACATCCCACAGGGCACCTGGAATGGCCCTGCAGGAGGCAGCATCTGGGTTGTGGGCCAGAGAAGGGACTTGGAGGGACAGAGCAGGCAGAAGGAGCGTGTGGACAGGCATGCAGAGGTGGACAAGGGCTGTCATCTTGGAGCACTAAGAATGGCTTCCTGTGTGTCACCTGCCAAGGTCCTGGTGTCTTCTCACGGCCTCTGTCCCTTCCCGATCTGCGATGTCTTGGGCTCCAGGGTCTTTCCTGGCTGCTGTCTTTCCCCCTGTCTCCCCAGTGGACCTGGGGCTGTGGCCCTAAACCCGGCCATGTGACACTCCCCACCCCTGCCTCCAGCAGCCCCGCCCCTGAGCTCAGATGCCGGATGCCGTTGTCAGTGTCGTGCGACCTCCCCCAGCCATGTCAATCCCGTTGTCAGTGACGTGCGACCTCCCCCAGCCATGTCAGTTGTCTCACACCTGGTGGCTTCGCAACAGAGCCCTTTGGAAGTTTAAGCAGAAGCCACATATTTGCATAGCCTTAAAGTATCTCCTCCTACCCAAGATATTTAGCAACTACAGAGGGGAAAATGGGAAGTTTACAGTGGAGAATCCTGGTGGCCACAGCCTGGCCAAGCGATCAGGGTTAACGTCACCAGGGATAAGATATCCTGGGCTCCTGCCTACGTACTGAGAAGGGCACCTCACCTGCTGTCGGGTGCGCCTCCCGGTAACGCACCCTCAGCCTGGGGAGGGGAGAGCAGATGTGACCGAACCGCGTATAGGGTTAGGGCTTCAGCTGGCTTCTGGGGGCCACAGTTCAGTCCGTAACATGCCCCTCCTTCCGAGAAGCCCTCTGCCTACTGCAGGAGCACCTGTTCCTGTCTGTGTGGGGCCCGTTTGTTGTCCCTCCTGGGCTGTGTTGGCCCCCGATAGGCTGACAGTGCCCTGGGCCCGCTTCTTACTGCCTCACCGGGTCCCCGGCCCCTTTGTCCACTCTGCGGCGCCTCCCCCACACCAGCCTCCCTGGACCCACTACCCCAGTCTGTCCCCTGCACCGCCTGTCACCGTCTCAAACGTGTGTCCCATTCCTCTGCACCCTGGCCCCCAAAGACGTCACGCGTGTGGTAGAGTGAATGAAATTCGCCCAGAAAGGAAAAGCCGGCAGCTTGGGTGCGCGAACGAGCAGGGGTGTGAGGCATCCGGGTGGCAGAGCCAGGGCTGGGCGAACACGGAGGCCTTGCCAGGCTGAGGGCCCCAGGCCGCCTGCTGGCCCGCTGACAGGGGGCAGCCCTTGGGGTCTGCTGGGATGCACGTGAGTCAGTGGATGATGAAACTAAGGCGTGAGCCAAAAGAAAACGGGGTCCCCATTGGACTGGTCACTTCCGCATTGTCCAGGACACTTGGACCTGGTTTTCTTAATCACTTTGTTCTCTGTACACCCAGGTTTTTGATTATTAACTGCTGAGGATGACTTCATGTGGTGACTTTACTGCCTAATGGAGCGCGCACACACACACACACACACACGCACACTCACACGCATATATATATATCTTTAAAAAAGCACCTGGCAGGACAAGAGGGAAAATACAGCTTTCCCAGGAATACATATAAAGAAAAACCCATTGAGAACCCAGCAGAACACAAAGCACTAGTGTGAGGTATGCGGCAGCCGGGGGGCACTGGAGTGGCACCGGGGCCAGACTCACCCATGGCCGACCCCAGGCCCCCCATCCTGTCCCCAGAACCCCCCCACCCTGCCCTGGACACCCCCATCCTGTCCCCATGCCCCCATCCTGTCCTCAGACCCCCCATCCTGCCTCCAGACCCCCAGATCCTGCCCCAGATTCTGCTTCACAGCCTCCCCTAGGCTTGCTGGGAACACAGGTGTAGGGACTCTGGTGTCCCCACTGCACATGCACACACAGAGTTCCTTCCTCCCTGAGCAAGGAATGGGGGTGGGGTGCTTCCTTAGGGCAGAGAGCACCCGGTAGTGTTGGTAGTGTTGGAGCAGAGCGTTGCCCTCCCGCCCTCCTTCCATAGCCCACGATCCCCCAGGCTCTGCCTGGGGGGGCCCCTGAGCACCAGACCGCAGCCATGTCTCCATGTGCCTATGTCAAGGGGACTTACAGGTCATGATCCTCAGTGCTCAGGTGCGTTGTCCCACCCACCCAATGGCCTCGCAAAGGAGATAAAGCCAGTGCTGTAATTGACATTTTGAGGATAAGGAAATTGACTAACAATAATAGAGTCTACTGAGCTCTCACTGTCGTTGGGCATCTGCTGGCCCTGGGAGGTGGGCACCATGGTCACCCCCATTTCAGAGCCAGGGACAGAGGCCAAACAGGCGCTGCCCACTGCCGGGCAGCGTGTGCTCTGACCCCCACATTGTGCGTCCTGATGACCAAGGGTTGGAGGGGGAGGGCTTAGTCATGCCCTAGCCAGCCCAAGGTGGACTGTCCTGTCCTATTCTCAGAATCCAGCCCAGCCCATGCATGTGGCCTTGTCCCCTGTTTAACCTTTTCTTTAAAGCAAGACGTCCCTTGGAATGAGCCCACCCTGAGGTTTTATTGATCCAAAGAAAAAACTTAATTAGCTTCATAAACTGTCATTTGACACTCTCCGGAGGACCCCCTCTGCTTTCAGGGCCCCTGGGGAGTCTGAGGCCCAGCCAGCCCCTCCTCAGATGTGCCAGGTGGCCACAGAGGCTAGGCCTGGCCCTGCCTTCGTCACCTGGAAATGGCCCTGTGGTCCCTTTTCCTTCTTGACACGAGGCTGTGGCCAGCTCTGCCCCACTACATGCATGTGTGTACTCGTGAGCTCACACGCTTGCGCTCACACACGCATGCACACGCCTCCCCACCCACTTCCTCAGGGCAGAGTCTCCCCACACTCGCAGCACTGGGCTTGACTCTGTGGTCCCTGTCACAACTGCAGTTAGCTAGTCGAGATCCTCAGCTACTCTCACTCCTGCTGTGCCCACTGGTCCCCAGGCTCTGCCTGCCTGAGTGGGGGTGGCACAGCAGCAGCACACCAGCAGCATAGCTGGGCACACAGGGAGTTCTGGGTGAGGGAACGGCGGTGCCACCAGGATTCTGGGAATTAGACCATTTGGCTCCTGCCCCAGCTGTGCTTTCCAGAGGCTGGACAGACGCCCTCCTTTGTACCAGGGTGTGGCGCCTGTCAGAGGGGCCTGGAGACCTCACCTGGAGTGGCCCCCGCCCAGACCTGGCTCTCCAAGCCCTGGGACAGGAGCCTGCACACGCCTGGGTTGCTTTTCCAGGGCCACGTGTCAAGTTCCCACCACCCTCCCAGGTGCTGCCAAGATGCTGTCACCTCCAGGAAGCCTTCACAGATTTCTGCCTGCCAACTGTGCCCTGGCTCCCAGGCATTTGCAAGGGAGCAGAACAAGGAATAAGCCCACACAGTCTGCTGACTGTGCTGCGCACACACCCTGTGACTGCCTCAGGTGGCTTTGTGCGCCCCCACCTGCCAGGTGAGCCACAGGGTGCAGGCATGGCTCGGGTCCTCTGCAGAGCCCAAGCACTGCAGTGGCCTTCATGCATCTTTCTCCCACCTGATCATTCATTCATTCATTCATTCAGCAGGGGTTATCGAGTATCTCTTACGTGCCAGGTCCTCCGTTAGGGTGAGGGTGCACAGGTGGCAGAGCTTCTGTCCTGGAGAAGTTGTAGGATGCAGATGGTTACCACCGGTGTGACAGGCTCTGATCAGAGAGGCACAGAGCGCCGGGGGAAGTCAAAGGGTGTCGTCTAACCCAGCCTCAGCAGGGGTGGGGAGGGAGAGTGGTTGGGAAGGACATACCTGTGTGCCAGGTGCCCTCGTGGCCCAGAGCTAAGGGGACCCAGGCACAGCAGCTGGCCACCAGGGGCTCACACTCTGCCTTGCGTCAGAAGCTGGTGGGGCTGAGCAGTGTCTCTGCCCTCCCCACTGGGCTCCCACTGCCCGGTGCAGCCTGGCACCCGGGGCATTGGCCAGTGGCGTGCACATTTTGTTACGACCTTTGGACAAAGAGCTCTTCACGTCTTTGCATGTGCCTCTAGCTTTGGCCCCACCCATGTTGGGCTGTCTGGAGGCCTCAAGTCTCCAGAAGGGGTTCCCGGTAGTGGGGACAGCATGGACCGGAGGTCCGCAGGAGAGTCAGTCTGGGAGATGCTGCCTGCTTTAGGCTGACGTGCTCTGAAGGCCCCTGCTTCTCCCCTTGCAGCCCCCGAGGCTGTTCCAGATGCCGGCACTGGAGTCGCTCTAGGGCAGGTCTTCCCAGATCCATGGTGAGTAGATGCACATTGTGAGTAGCTGGGAAGGGCTGTGATATCTCACATTCCCCAGAGGAGCTTGACGACAGCCCCTCTTTCAAGGAGCATGTCAAGGGCCCGGCGTTTTGAGTGCCCTCCAAGCAGGCAGCCCGCAGCCTCTGCGGGAACTGGCGCGTCTGAGTCCCTCCTGCCTCTGGATGCAAAGAGCCAGCCCCTGGGAAGGTAGAAGAATCACAGCACTGAGCGCCGTCCAGTCTCCCTCCACTGTGTTCGCGGGACACGGCGCCAACAGGGGAAAACCATACATAGCGCCTATTCATCCGGAGGCCTGGGCAGCCTCTGAAATCAGCATTTCGGTGTTGGCCAGGAAGGAGGCCCAAGTCACGCTGTAGTGTTTCAATGTATGGCTGCCCCACAGTCTATCCTCCAGGCTCCTGCTGATGGACGTGTAGGTGGTCTCCAGTTTTTTAATGGTCATAAATCATGCTACGGTGAACAGCACTGGATGTGTCTCCTTCTGCAAATGTGCTGGGTGTTCTTTAGAGCAATTTTCCCCAGACGTCACCTTCGAGAGCTTGTTGAATATACAAATTTCCAGGTCTGCCCTGGTGGGTCTCGTTTTTGGACCCAGAAATCTTTTCTTTCTTTCAACAGATACTCCGGTGATTCCTGTGGTTAGGGCAGTGTAGCAGGAGGGCTTGCTTGAGCACATGGGCATCTTCCGCTTTGCTAATTAGACAGGTGCTGTGATCACTCCAGAGTGGACTTGCCGTTTCTGCCCCCTCCAACGGTGGAAGGAATCCCATTTTCCCACTTCCTTGCCAATTCTTTATACTGTGAGACTTTTAAAACTTTGCCTATTCTGAAGGGTGTATGATGGTATCTTGTTTCAATATAATCTGTATTTTTCATATTATTAGTGTGGTTGAGCACTTTTTCAAATGTTTGATTACCATTTCAGCTTTCTTTTTGTGACTTATCTGTTCCTATCCTTTGTACATTTCACTGTGGGCTATTTGTCATTTTGTTACTGGTTGGTAACCATTCTTTATACATTCTGCTCCTCCTTTGTCAGTTACCTGTGGTGCTAATATCTGCTTCCAGTCTGTGGTTTGCCTATCCACTTTGTTTATGGTGTCCTATCTAACAAAAGTTTTAAATTGAAGTATAATCAGATTTATTAAGCATGTTGTTATGGTTTGTGCATTTTCTGTCTTCTCTAAGAAATCCTTCCCTCTCCTACTTGTAGTTAAAAGCTATTCTGTATTCTCCATCAGAAGTTTTAAAGTTTTGCTTTGCACATTCAGGCTCTAAATCTACTTGAATTTGACCTGTGTGTATGGTGTGAGGTAAGGATTTAATTTTATTTCCTATGTGGACACCCATGTTCCAGCACCATTTTTTAACAGACCACTCTTTCCCCATTGACTTCTAATATCACCTCTGTCAACTTTCCATATGTTCCTGTTGAATGTGTTTTTTAAATACTTTATTGAGATATAATTCACATACCATATAATTCACCCATTTAAGTGTGTAATTCAGTGTTTTCATTATACTCACACACCATCACACTCAATTTTAGAACATTTTTGTCACCACATAAAGAAACCTTTTATCCTTTAGCTGTCTCCCTCATCTCCCAGGCCCTAAGCAACCACTAATCTGCTTTTTATCTCTGTGGATTTCCCTATTCTGGACATTCCACATGAATGGAATCATATCATATGTGGTCTTTGTGTCTGGCTTCCTTTTTTTTTTCTTTTTGAGACAGTGTCTCACTCTGTCGCCTGGGCTACAGTGCCATGGCATCAGCCTAGCTCACAGCAACCTCACACTCCTGGCTCAAGCAATCCTTTTGCCTCAGCCTCCCGAGTAGCTGGGACTACAGGCATGTGCCACCATGCCCGGCTAATTTTTTTTTATATACATTTTTTTTAGTTGGCCGATTAATTTGTTTCTATTTTTAGTAGAGACGGCGTCTTGCTCTTGCTCAGGCTGGTTTCGAACTCCTGACCTTGAGCGATCCTCTCACTTCGGCCTCCCAGAGTGCTAGGATTACAGGCGTGAGCTACCGCGCCCGGCCTGTCTGGCTTCTTTTACTTAGTGTAATGTTTTCAGGGCTTTTCCATTTTGTAGCAGATATCACCACTTCATTTTTATGGCTGCATAATATTCCCTTGTATGGATATACCATGGTGTTTATTCATTTGTCAATGGATATTTGGGTTGTTTCTACCTTTTGGCTATTATGAGTAATGCTGCTATAAGCATTCATTTACAGGTTTTTGTGTGGACATATTTTTTTTTTCCTTCTTGCTTATATACCTAAGGACTAGAGAATGGCTGGGTCATATGGTATCTATGTTGACCATTTGAGAAACTTCCAGACTGTTTCCCAAAGCAGTTGTACCATTTTACATTCCCATCAGTAGTGTATGAGGGTTCTAATTTCTTTCTGTCCTCACCAACCCTTACTATTATCTGACTTTTTGACTCTATCCATCCTAGTAGGTGTGAAGTGGTATCTCATTTGGGTTTTGGTTTGCAGTTCCCTGCATTGATGACTAATGAAGTCAAGCGTCTTTTCTTGTGCTTATTGGCCATTTGCATATCTTCTTTGGAGAAATGTTTATTCAGATCCTTTGTCCATTTTTAAATTGAGTTAGTTGCCTTTTTATCATTGGGTTATAAGAGTTCTTTATATATTCTGGATATAAGACCTCAGATTATATATTCTGGATATAAGGCCTCAGATATAAGACTTGCAAATACAGTTGATACTATTATAAATGGAATTGATTTCCTGTTAGATGCGTTTTTAAAACATTTTAGAATGCATTTTCCTTAGGCAAGCTCAAGGCTAACAGCTGATGGTCCCAGGTAGGGAGGCAGGTGAGTCCTGAGGATGTGCCCCTCTCACTCCTACCCCATCAGCTGTTCCATATGTTGTGTTGTAGGTGGGTCCCTGCTTTGTTTCCTTCCTGTCTAAGTGGGAGGTGGAGAGAAGGAGGGGTAAGCACCAGTAAGGTTAGCTAGTCCTTCCTGGAGAGGTGGGGCTGGCGAGAGAAAGGCCTGAAGTGTCCGCCCAGTACTCTTCCTTCCTGGCGGGGCATGCTCCCCCCCGTGACTTGCTCTAGTTGGGCTGCGGTCAGTCACAAATGTGGGAGAGCCAGGTCCTGCCCTGAAGAATCTCCAGATTTGTGGGAAGGAGGGATGTAAACTCGGCCCAGCATGGTAAGGAGGCCTGAGACCCAGCACTGGCCGAGGGGGATTTGCCTAGCGAAGGGGCAGCCAGCAGCGAAGGTCCAGGGAGGCTGTGTGGAGGAGGTGAGACGTGGCCGAGTCTTGAAGGACAGGGAGCTTCTCAGTGGAGGAAGTGGCAGGCACGGGAGCGCACAGGCGGGAAAGGGGCCACAGCTGTCCTGTGGGCCTCTGCCTTGCTACTATTAATTTTAATGACTCAAAAAAATTTGTAAATTAAAGGTTTGCTCATGTCAACAGACCTTGCCTGGATTAATAGTAATTAGGTTTTATTGTTATTATCTTGGAAATTGCCTTGCCATGCATCTGTGAACACAGGCTTATTTATATGTGAGCATATATAAATCACCACCTCGTGGAACTGTTTTAACTAAGAGGGGCATGGGGGATCATCAGATTCAAGTGGTGTGCTCTAAGTGCCACACCCATCCTTCTAGGGGAGGCGAGCCTTGATCTGTAGCGTTTGCCGCTTTCCATGGTGTAAATACTCCCAGCATGGCTGATTTCAAGCTGCCGATGTGGCGTTGCTGGCCGTGGAGTTGGAGAGAGATGTGCATGGTCAGCTCGCGCCAGCGGGACAAGCCGGCTCCAACATGCTGCAGCATGCAACCCATGTGATTTATGTTCTAATAAGGAAAATGTGGTCTCGTGACTCTTTCTGGATGTGGTCTCGTGACTCTTTCTGGAGTGAAACTGGTTTCAACAATGCAGATAGTAGCTGATTTCATCCCCGAGTGCTTGTTCATGGTTGTGTTGATATAGCCCTGGCAGAGAAGGATGTATAGATGTTACTCAGAGAGAGCGGACTGTTTGTGTTGAAGCGTTTTAGAGACCCCCAGTCTTCAACAGTGGATGAGCTGTCGAAGCTGAGCGTGGTCTGCCAGGGACGGATGGGTGGGTTGCAGAGAAGGGAAGCAGAGGAAGTAGGAAGAGCAAAGAAATCCCAATCCCATAGGAAATGCCACCCAGCAGGAACATTCTGTAGGATGTGATCCTGGCACCATCTAAGTCTGACACTCTTAGGATCACCCGAGGGGCCCTCACATCCCTCTGAAAGGGGTGCACAGTATCTGGAGAACAGCTCAGGAGTCCCCACGGTTCCAGGGGTCAGGAGATTTGCCCCAAGTCAGACATCTCTGCTCCCGACCTCTGGACACTGGTCCCAGCTGACAGTGTCCCTGAGGACTGGGTCGCTCTGAACCAGCAGTGGCACAGCCCCAACCGGAGCCTGGGTTAGAGCTGGCATGCAGAGAGTGCCCACTCCGCTGTCACTCCCCAGCCTAGGCACAGAGGGCCCAGGAGCAACCCCTGTCAGTGCCTTGGCAGCATTTACGAGGGCTCCCAGACAGCCTTCACCTCGCTGCTCCCGCGTGCCAGCCTCTCGGACTCCTCCCGGTGAGGAGGTGGGTCCAGTTGCCGTGGGAGCCCCAGGCTGGGGCACGGACGCCGGGATGGCAGGGAGAGGGTTTCCTGGGGGCTCAGCGAGCACTCCCCCTTCCACCCCCCGTCGTTTTGGCCAGTGACGCATCTTTCTCTGACACCCGTCCGGTACCTTCACCTTCAGTGCCCCACTCAGTCCAAATGTTTATTCCTCCCCTCTCCACCCCCTCCATCCCCTCCACCACCTTGGTGCCCAGGCCTTGCCATTCAGTCCGGACCTGTTGTCCCCAACCCCCGGGCCATGGACCAGTACCGGTCCCTGGCCTGTTAGGAACCAGGCTGCGCAGCAGGAGGTGGGCAAGTGAAGCTTCATCTGTGTTTACAGCCGCTTCCCACCGCTCACGTCACCACCTGAGCTCCGCCTCCTGCCAGATCAGCGGTGGCATTAGATTGTCATAGGAGCGTGAACCCTACTGTAAACTGTGCATGCGAGGGATCTAGGTTGCGGCTCCTTATGAGGATCTAACGCCTGATGATCGGAGGTGGAGCTGAGGCTGTGATGCCAGTGCTGGGGAGCGGCTGCAAATACAGATTATCATCAGCAGAGAGGTCTGACTGCACAATAAATGTAATGCGTTTGAATCATCTCAAAACCAGCCCCCTCACCCCGGTCTGTGGAAAAATTGTCCTCCATGAAACTGGTCCCTGGTGCCTAAAAGGTTGGCCGCCCCCGCCAGCTGGGCCCTGCCCTGCCTGCTTCCTCCCCAACAGCCCCGTCCCTGCTACTTCTGCCTCCTTGGCCTCTGCTCTAGTTGTTTATTCTCAAGTATGTCCAAAACCCACCCTGAGATTAAAAGAAAAAAAGGCAAGAAATGTCAGCTGAGCTGTCTCGGGGCTGGCCGCTGAGCCCCAGGCCTCCCGCAGAAGGAGGACCTGGGAGCCCTGGCGAGCGCTGGACACCGGGTGGGGGCGGGGCTGCCGGCCTCTGCAGTGGGGGTCTCACACCCACAAGCTGAGGCTGGGGCGAGTGGCTGTGCTGAGCACAGGCCCCGCCAGCGGTGCCACGCTCGCTCACCTGTCGGCTCTGAGGGGCAGTCCCCCTGTCCCCATCCGTCCCTGGCAGGCCACGCTCAGGTGCTGTGTTCAGAGAGACCGAGGCTGAGGAAACACGACCCATGAACAGGGCCTTGCTGACGGTCGGGGCTGCGAGCATCTGGCCCGGCGGCAGCCACGGGCGCAGCTCCTGTCGGCTGGGCCCTGCCAGCTCTGCTGCCCCTCCAGGGTGACTTGGGCCCAGCCAACCTCAGCACTGCTCTCTGGAGCAGCCATCTGTGCTTTTTAATTTGAGAAGAACTACAAGTTTTTACAAATGTCCACATGAAAACATCCCCACGGGTTGGTCTGGCTTCTCAGGACCTGAAGTGACAGCAGCTTGAAGAGGACGCAGCTCCCCCAAGGCTGCTTTCCACGGGGAGGCGCGCCCGGCCCCAGGTCTGCCTCGCCCCCCTCCCTCCTCTGCCACTGAGGTGGAGCAGGGCGCTGGGGGGGGGGCGCCGCCCACCCTCGCACCTGTCTCCTCGTCTCCTTGCGCTGGGAGCCGAGGAAGGAAGGGCATAGGTCAGGGAAAACCA
>CAUYRT010008696.1:0-29661 GCA_963574885.1 Lepilemur ruficaudatus | reverse complement strand
GTATTTTCCTGGATGGAGCTGAAACCCGTTCTACTAAGTGAAGTATCCCAAGAATGGATGGACAGGCACCACATGTACTCATCAGCCAATTGGTATTAGCTGATCAACACCTAAGTGGACACACAGGAACAACATTTATTGGGTGTCGGGCAGATGGGAGGGGGAACGAGGGGATGGGTATATACATACATAATGAGTGCGATGTGCACCGTCTGGGGGATGGTCAGGCTTGAGGCTCTGACTGGAGGGGGGAGGGGGGCAAGGGCAATGTACGTAACCTTAACATTTGTACCCCCATAATACGCTGCAATAAAAAAAAAAGAAGCTATGTTTTTATAAATGAGATATGGTTACATCTCAAAATACGGTCTTCACCCATATCAGACTAGATAGAAAGTAGTACGGTATGGCACATTAGGGCTTCCTTTATGTTTTTGGTCTTTGATTTTCCTAATCTATTTTCTATTCATATTTGAAATATCCCTTCTTTACTTTAGTTTTACAGCTATTATTTCTACATTTTTACTCTACAGACTAAAGGATAACTAAATATCAACACAAAATGATTTTATCTAGGTCAGGCTGCCAAGAAAATTACCGAATGAGAGGATTAAATTGATCTCTCTCCTGTTATTTCTTTACTGCCCCATCTTCTTGACATGTACAAATGTGTGTGCGTGTATACACACATAAGCATGAATGCATAGTTCTGAATTCACAAATTAACTAAAATGGATGAAAATACATAACGACTCTGTTGCCTCACTAATATCTTTTTCAATACCATTTTTCTGGGAAAGGATGTAAAAGGGAACCATCTAAATATATGTCAAAGGAGGAGGCATTTCTCAAATGCATATTAGGAACAAATACCCTGAGACATAACAGAATCTGTGAAATGAGGAATTTCCTTCTCTCAAAGCAATATGTAATTTGATTTAAACCTGAATTCACAAGAAAAGTGATATGTTAGTAAATTCATACCACAAGGTGCTACTGGAAAGAAAAGGATTTAATGGCTTAGTAAAGATTTGTTAAAATTCTCAGACTGCTGTTGTGTCTGAACTAATTTGAATTAAATGCAAAATAAACTTACATCTTTTATCATTCTTCAAGCAGGAAGAGTTATTAGAGCAATTCATAAGTGAATTAAGGCTTTAAAATCAGATTTATGATTGGTAAGTTCCCAACTATGATAACCATGAAAAGATGAGTAACAGATTTAACTTTCTCTACTATCACACAGATGTAAGCAGATGAAAGTGTAAGAAGAAAGAAAAACAAAGATGGAAAAGGAAACAATAGTTGAATCTCTACTGGTCTCTTCCACTAGAAATTTTATAACATGTGGTCCACCATCTTGCTATTTAGAGTGTGATCCATGAACATACATCATCAGCATCACCTTAAAACTTGGTAGAAATGCAGAATCTCAGGTTCACTCCAGACCTATTAAATCAGAATCTGCATTCAACAATATTCCCAGGGGATATGAATGCACAACTAAAGTTTAAGAAGCACTGGTCTGCACAGGCTCTGCCAGGAAGGCTCTGCTCCTATTTATTTTGTTATTGCTGCCCTAAGCCTCTGTCTCTTAAAATCCAAACACAAATTTAGGTAAATCTCTTAGATCATAACTATTATTGACCCTCCTAACTTCCACACCATTTTAAATGAATACATCTTATGACAGGTTAATTTGTTCTCTGTATTAGGGTAGCCTATGTATGTCTTATTATACCTATGAAAATGCCTTTCTTAGAGTTTAAGGTCCACATCTGATACATTTTCGTGTTTCACAATTCCTAGCGTTTCCTTGTGGTGCACAGGTAGGTGCTCATTAAACATTTGTAGAACAAATGCATAAAAAGGAAACTAAGCACATCCTCTCTATTGACAAATCCCAAAACAAAAGTCTGAGGGAAAATATAGTTTGTTTAAAGTTCCAAAACAATGTAAGTGCCAAAAATTATATCCAGCAAAATTAGTTGGGAAAGAAATTATTATTGCTTTATTTCTTCAAAACTTACTCCTATTCTATTAAGAAACTATCAACATTAGTCAGAAACTACACTTTTACTGCATGTTTTGCTTTACCAAAAAGAGAGATACATAAGGCTAGTATAGTATGTTACCATATCATAAAAATCTCCCACATGAATTTAAGAAAAACCAGAATGTTCCATTGTCACATTTAAAAAATGTACTAACAATCAAATCCCAATCAGATACTTGTGCTTTCACTGGAGAACAAACGCTTAAGCTAGATAAAGGGCTTAAAAATACCTTACAGGTAAAATGACATTGCTAAAGTATCATATATATTATATATAAATGTCTATATCATATATAAAATGTTACAGAGAATATATAGTCGTGTGCCACATACATGGTTCAGTTAATGATGGACCACAAAGATGGAATATAACATTCACATACAAGGTGGCCCCATAAGATGATAATACCATAATTTCACTGTACCTTTTTTATGTTTACATATGTTTAGATACATACTTACCATGGTATTACAGTTGTCTACAGTATTCAGGACTGTAACATGCTTACAGGTTTGCAGCCTGGGAGCAACAGACTATACCATATAGCCTAGGTTTGTGCATGTACACTCTGTGATGTTCACACAATGACGAAATCACCTAACAATGCATTTCTCAGAATGTACTCCCATTGTTAAGCAACACATCACTATATATATTAATATACTGCATGTGAAATGTACGTGCACACACATTCTCTCTCCCCCCCTCATTTTACCTTCCCAAAAATAGCTCTACTCACATTCAGTTAATAAAAAATTATATAAAATTATAAAACTTAACATTACCTAAGTACCTAATGGTTGCCTAAAAATAAGAATTTCAATTTATATCTGCCCAAAAAGTATCCAAGAAACTAAAACTATTAATAAATAAGTTTCACTTGTTCTTTCTCTAATTAAGATTTTTTGATTATTTCAAAGCCATTTTAAATAAGGATTTTATTTTTCTGGAACTGTACCCCTAACCATCTGAAGAAAATAAGCCGTAATGAAAAGGAAAACATACTGACACAGAATGTAAAATCATTAATAACTTGGGGTTTTAGGTAAACACTTTTCACTTCTATAAGAACATTTTAAATGACCAATTCAACATTTTGCAATCTGCAAGGAATCTGCATAATTACTCTTATATTACATTTAATTTCATTTATTTCCATGTCTGTTCTCACTGCCACGTTGATCTCTTTGAGGGTAAGAACCTATTTATACCTCTCATGGATCTGAGCTGAGGCCTGTCTTAAAGCAGTGAATGTTTACTGAGATGTTTTGACAGAAGTTCTTTTCTAATGTTAGTTCTCAAAATGACTCTATCACCATTAATTCAACAAATATTTAATGAAAGCTTCTAAGGGCCAGGTGCTATCTTCGGGAATATGGCAGTGAAAAAAACAGACAAAAGTCTCAGCCCTCACTGAGTTTATTGTCTACTAAAAAAGACAGAGAACACAAGTAAAATAAACAGTATGTCAGATGGTGATAAATCCAACAGAATCAAATAAAAGAGGAAAGGAGATAAGGTATATAGGAATGGGTGGTAGAATTGGAATTTAAAGAAAGTGCTCAGGAAAGGTCACATTATGAGGGTAACATTTAAGCAAAGAAGGGAAAGAAGTGAGGGAGTTAGCCACGGTCACGCGTGTGTCGTGGAAAGAGTGTCCCACACCGCAGACATAGCAAATCGAAGATCCTGAGGTCAGAGTGGGGCAAGCAGGAGGCCGAGTGGACTGCACAGCAGGGCCCTGGTGGATGAGGTCAGACAGGTGCTAAGGGCCACATTCTCCATCAAAGGTGAGCAAACTTTTTTGGTAAAGGGCCAGATGGGAAATACCTTACATTTTGTGATCCATATACAATCTGTCTCACAAATTTTTCTCTTTTTTTCTAACTCTTTAAAAATGCAAAACTCATTCTTAGCTTGCAGGCTATACAAAAACAGATCATGGGGTGGGGTGGGGTGGGGGTTGCAGTTGGCCAATCCTGCTGAAGAGCTTTGTAGGTCACTGAGAAGTCTTTTGTTTCAGGAAGTAATTTCTTGGTATCATGAAGTACAAAGGAAAAGCTTATAAAACTAATAAAAATAAGAGTAACCTAATAAACATTCAAGTTTCTCTCAACTGAGAGGCCACATATTTGTCTATGATTTAAAGCCAGTATGCACTCTCAACTCAATGGTCAACTTTTTCAGAAAGAGCTGGCCTTCACTTATCCATTCAGCAAATACTTACTGATTGCCTACCAAGAGTTACATACTTCTAAGGAAGAGCACGGGATACAATGTCCATGCCCTCACTGAACTTATTTTCAAAAGTGGGAGGCAGACAACATAAGCAAACAAGCATCTCATAGCACAGGGACATGTGCTAGAAAAAAACAATAACAGGCAATGTCACAGGGATACCGAATGTGATGAAACAGTATATATTTCAGCTACAATGGTCAGAAAAGAGCTAAGTAAAGAACCTGGGAGAAGAGGTGGGGGAACCATAAATACAAAGGCTTGGAGGATAGAAAGAGTTTAATTTGTTTAACAAAAACAAAAACAAAAAACAAAGCCGATACAGTGCAGCACATAGGAGAGGACACAGTGGTGGAGCCACAGAGGTGGCAGGAGCCTTCTAAGTTATGGTGAGGAGTCTGGTTTTTCTTTTGAGTGTAAGGGGAGAACATAGCAAGGTTCGAAGCAGGGCGTGAGAACTTCTACTTTAAGTTTTCAGAGCTCAGTCCAGCAGCTATGGAGATGGACTGGTAGAGGAGTAAGGTGTAGAAGCAAAGACCTCAGTTAGAAAACCACTGCAGCAGTCTGAGCAAGACACGGTGCCTCAGAGCGGGGCTGGAGTGGAATGATGGAAACACAGGTGTAGTTTTAAGGTGTGAAAGGACTTCCTGATAGATTTAATGTGGGGCATGGGAGAAGACAAGAATCAAAGATTACTTGGTGATTTATTGCCTGCTCAGCGAGTGAATGGAGATCTCATTTATTGAGGTGAGGGAAAACTGGGGAGGAAGAGGTTTTGAAAAGGTTGGGCAAGATCAAGAGATCTCTTCTGGGTAAAACTAAATTTGATATTTAATTAAAGACATGTGTAGGTAATCAGTATATTCATCTGGAGTGCCTCACTGTCTACATTAATTTGGGACCTATCAATATGTCATTGATACTGAAAAGTCATAAGACTTGAAGACATCTTCTGAGCAGGTATATATAAAAGAGAGAACTGGGCTGAGAACAGAGCCCTTAGGGTCTAGGAGAATGTGGTGGAACCAGAAATGATAGTAGAAAAGGAATGACAAATAAAGGAGCGGGAAGATACGGAGAATCTAGTGTCAGAGACACCAAAAGAAAATTGTGTTTCAAGAAAGGAAGTGTGCAGAATGATCCTGAAAGGTTAAGCAACATGGGGACAGAGAAGGGATTCCCAGGATCAGGCAATGTGGATATTGCTGACAACCCTGCCAAGGGCAGTTTCGCAGGAATGCTAAAACTAGAAACCTGGTTAGATGAACTTGAAGAAAGGTAAGGAAATGCAGATAGCAATTACAGTCAAATGTTTTTTTAACAGGATCTATTGAGAAGGAAAAGAGGGAACTGGGGTGGCAACTAGGAGGGGATGTCACATCAAGGGAAGGAGTTTTTAAGATGGAAGGGGGAGCCTTTAAGGCATGTTAGTACATGAACCAAGAGAGCACAAACTTGACAATAAAGAAGGGCAAGTGAGGGAGCAGCATCTTGAGGCTGGAGACTGGGATAGGATCAAGAGGGACAGCGCTAAGAGAAAAAGTGGCAGAGTCGAATTTAGAACAATGGCACTTTTGTAAAAGAACAAGCAAAAGACACAAGTATAGATAGAAGCAGGCTGGTAGATTTAATGATGGGAGGACACACGGATAGCATCTGACTATGTTAATTTTCTCAATATAATACGAAGTCAGCAACTTTAAGTGGAAGGGGAGGGACTTTGCAGATTTGACAAGAGAAGAGTGAGTATGATATAGTCATTTCTGAGAATGAGAAATCAAATTTACTAGTCATTTTTATTAGGATTGCCTAAAGAATTAGGAGTACATTTAGATCAGTGACCATAAATTCAACATAAGACAAGTCAGCACAGTTGTGATTTTCCACCCCCCAGTAATATGCAGCTGCTCAATGAAGAGGCAATATACGTAGGCACTTGTTTTATTAAATAAATCATGAGAGAGGTTCTGCAAAGCAAGAATGACAAAAGCAAGTTAAGTCCAGGGTGTTTAGAAAGGAGTGACTGTCATACTGGAGCATGAAATTTGAGCCAGATAAGGAAAAAAACATAAGGACATAAGAGATTAAAAACAAAAATGTAGTAGGCTGCTGTATAAAAGTCCCAGTTAGGTGGAAGAATTGTTGGAGTGGAGACTAGAATGAGTGAACTGGGAGGAGAGGAGGTGGTGGGCAGAGCTGCACTGTATTTTTCAGCGTCATGAAACCAAGGTGGAGAATTTTGACAGGTAACAATCTATTTCACTTACTTAAATACACAGGAAAGAAAAGAGGCAGGTTTACTCTCACCAGAACAGCTACACAATCCCCTAAATCAGAGAAATGGCACTGCCTAGGAATGGCAGCAGACCAAAGGAAAAGAGCCTACTCACATACCACAGTGTAATTTGTAGAGCTGTTTTTCTAAAACAGTCATTGTCCATTTTCCAAATTGTGTGAAGATAAGGATCTAGCACTACTGGTATAATCAAAATCAATTTATAAAGTCTGAAAAAACAGACCAAGGATATGACACAATGCTATGACTGTATGTGCCAAGAAATCCAAAGATGTGGTAGAGAAACAGAGAAGCAAAGAAACCCCTACCTCAAAGCACTGCTTGGCTTTTTGGACCTATGACAGAATAAATATGTTGTCAACTTTTTCTCTCTTTAAAAAAAGGTATGTGTGTGGGGGGGATGCTGCTCTATGTTCACTTCTGGATTTCTAACTTATTCATAATGGCAGAGAGAAGTATTGAGCGTTTTTATGGAAGACAGCATCCATTTATTTTAAGCATTATCTTAATTTCTATCACTGTCTAAAACAGGACATGCAATCTGAGACTTTTGAGTAAAATGTTCGTAGTAAGAGAAATACATGTATATAACGTCTTCCCCCACCTCTATTATTTTCTCCTTTAATTTTACTATTCTTTTTTTTTTCTGTTTGTATGCCCTGAGCCTCACAGAATCAACCTGGAACTCAAACCGCCTTCGCGGAAGTCAGACCAAGGGAGGTTGCTGGCCCCATGACCTAGGAAAAGTAAAGTACTAGGATGAACAGATAATATGGCATTTTATTTCCTGCTATCTTGCTTCGCCCTTCCCATCTGCAAAGTGCTTTGTAGATATCACTCCTGTTACTTTTCCCCTCAAAGCTGTATCAGTAATGACAGCTATGAATGTTCCAGTTTAGTCATACCACACAGTGGCATATGAAAACAAGTATGCCATCCGTATTTCTTTACCTGGCAATTTCACAAGGCTCAGTTTAAAAATGAATTTAACTTGGACATTTCACTGTAATGTGCATAATGTAGAGTTAATAGCTGGAGGCTAACCGTGGGAATCAAGGCATTAGTAAAATCATTAATAAAAGCAGATCTGTTAAGTAGATAAGGGTAACAGCATTTTTTCTGGTACAAATAAATGCTAGTGACCAGAAAACCTTGTAAGTGGCTTTCTTCATAAATGTTGGTTAAAATACAATGAAAATCATTAAATCAATTAGGCAGAAGACTGTTAATCCCTAAAGTATCCCATCGAGATGGAAAGAGAGAATAAAGTTACAAGTTTCAGATTTTGTTAATAAAGGATGGGCCTAGAGGAAGGCAAGAATGAGAGGAGGGACAGAAGGAGGAAGGGAGAGATGGAGGCAAAAAATTATAATTTACAAATCTGAAATTTATAGGCAATTTTCAGTACAAAAAAAGTTACATTCCACTTTCAAGGGGTCCTTAATGGACAGGGTTCTGATTTTATGTAAAACATGATTTAATTTACAAAAATTCAGTATGCACACAATCAAATTATAAAAGTTCAGTTTATAGTCCCCTGCTTTTTGTTTTTGTTGGTGAAATACTAATTATATAAGAAAATTCAAATTCTCTTAATTAGCACAAAAGATCCTTAACAACCATCTGTATTTCTACTACTCCTTCATGCAGTGTTTGTTTTGTTTTTGTTTTTTGTCTTTTCAGATGTCCTAATGTCCTTACTTTTGCCCTTGCCCTATCTTTACCAAGCATAAGGGTGTACACGCATTCAAGATGAAGCTTAAATGGCAGTAGCTTGGCAAAGCTTTCCAGCACTCCCCTGAACAGAACTCCCTGAACAGAATTAATTGTTGCATCCCCACGAGCTGAAAGGGCTGTATCTAGATTATGCTATCATATCATACAATTGTGAAGGAAAGTATTTTCTAGATCCCCTGTTGATAAATCATACTTAAAATACGTAAATATTAAATTTAGCATTTACAAATTTAATATAAGGAAAACTAAAACACAAAATTCAAAGTACCATTATTAATTTAATACATAGTGAAATCAATGCTAACAGTGCACTTATGGTATTTACTACTATGGCCCAAGTTTTTATGAATCATAAGAAGATCCACAACTGTCCCAGAAATTTTCTTTGCCAAATTGCTAAAAAAAAAAAAATTAGTTTGCTTCAACAGAATGAAGGACAAAAACCATATGATCATTCAACAGATGCCAAAAAAGCATTCAAGAAAATTCAACATCATTTTATGATTAAAACTCTAAACTAGGTATAGAAAGAACATACCTCAACACAGTAAAAGCCATATACAACAAACCCACAGCTAGAATTATACTGAATGGGGAAAAACTGAAAGACTTTCTTCTAAGATATGGAACAAGACAAGGATGTTCACTTTCAACACTTTTATTCAAAATAGTACTAGAAGTCCTAGACACAGTAATTGGAAAAGAGAAAGAAATAAGGGCATCCAAGTTGCAAAGGAAGAGGTCAAATATTTGTAAACACCTAAAGATTCCACCAAAAAAACTATTAGAACTGATAAACAAATTCAATAAAGTTGAACGATACAAAAATCAGCATATAAAAACCAGTAGCATTTCTATACGCCAACAGCAAACAATCTGAAAAAGAAACCAAGAAAGTAATCCCATTTACAATAGCTACAAATAAAGTAAAATGTCTAGGAATAAACTTAACCAAAGAAGTGAAAAATCTCTAAAATGAAAACTATAAAACACTGATGAAATAAACTGAACACTGATGAAAACTATAAAACACTGATTAAAGAATTGAAGAAACTGAAGAAAAATGGAAAGATAATCTATGCTCATGGATTAGAAGAATCAATATTGTTAAAATGTCCATACTACCTAAGCAATCTACAGATTCGATGCAAACCCTATCAAGATAACCAAAGGCATTCTTCATAGAAATAGAAAAATAATCCTGAAATTTATATGGAACCAAAAAAGACTCAGAATAGCCACAACAATCCTGAGCAAAAGAACAAATCTGGAGGAATCACATTACCTGACTTCAAATTATACTATAAAGCCATTGTAACCAAAAGAGTATGGTACTGGCATAAAAAATATACACATATACCTATAGAACAAAATAGAGAACCCAGAAATAAATCCATGAATTTATAGTCAACTCATTTTCGACAAAGGTGCCAAGAATATACATTAGGAAATGAACAGTCTTTCAATAAATGGTGCTGGAAAAACTGGATATCCACATGCAGAAAAATGAAACTAGACCCCTATCTCTCACCATATACAGTCAGTACTAAAGGAACATCTCATACAACAGGCTATATATGGTGAAAGACTAGCAGTTCTCACCTAAGAATTAGGGCAAAAAGAAAAACTCGCTACAAAAAACTTCTCAAACTTTGCTACATGAAACCACAACTTTTTAAAGATGTGTAAATTCCATATATATTGATAATTATATGGAACAATGCATATCAATAGCCTCCCTGAAAAATAAATCCATCATGAAACTGCTTTAAAAACAGTTTCTAACTGCTGATTACAATATTATGATTTTATTTAGTATTAATCAATTTACCACACAAAACAGTCCCAGTATATAACAATCAAAAGAAGATACAGCTATAACACCAGTTACCAATGGTTGTCAAGGAGGAGGTAAAGCTGCATGTGGTCTCTACTCCAAGACCACACACTCTGCTTCTTTGGATTCTATACATACCAATAACACAATTAATCCGTTCCTCCACCCCCATACTCCAAGGATTTAAAAAATACATATTTATTAATAAAAAGGTATAGCCTACATATTGTTTCTGGACTTCACAAAGCCATAACAGAACAAGAAATAAAGGAAAATAAAGTATGTGGTAAACTTGAAATCAGAGAAACTGGAATTGTACCTTAGATTATGCCATTTAGTAGCTATGACCCCAAGTATATCCTCTAATCTTTCTGAACCCCGATTTTCTGATCTGTGAAATGGGAAAATCATCTATTTCATACAGCTGAAGGGTGATAAAGAATGTGATAGCATTTTTAACAGTGTAAAGCCCTAGTTACAAATCAGACATGTGTTTCAGTGGTTTTATTGAGATGGGGGGACAGAAACTAGTCTGTCAAATAAAATATACGACACCCAGAAACATTTATATTTCAGATAAACCCCGAATAATATTTTAGCATAACTGTGTCTTAATATTTACACGACATATTTGTACTAAAAGGTTATCCATTGTTTATCTGAAATTCAAATTAAACTGGGAATCCCTCCTCCCTGCCTCTTTTTTTTTTTTTTTGCTGAATCGGGCAACTCAACTAGGTGGTCATCTATAAGTGCTACCTAGAAAAACAATGTTTATCCCTCTCAATGCATGATAGCATGACACTTTTCAGTAGAAGAGTCAGGTATTACAGATCAGCACAAGCCTATGTTCACACATTTATTTTTTCTACCAATGAATCATTCTAAACTGTACATTATTATTTCAGGAGTGTTAGTTAACAGAAGGTATGCTACACTTGCTTGTGTGGGCTATTACGAAAACATTAGGTAATATTATTATTTAAAAGAAAAATAAATAAGAAAACACGCTCTTGAACGATACAGTTGCTTAAGAAAGTCAAAGGAATAAAAAGTGGAAGCTAAAAATGCAAACAACAACAAACCATTCTAGCCCATTATACTCTTGCTCGTAAGTCAACCTTCTCATAAACAGATTTTACAGGATCAGAAATGCTCTAGGAACTACAAAGTCCTGAATATTTTAGCTAAAAAATAAGAAAATAACTAAGCCCTTCAAAATACAATTAAACCTTTTTGTGTGAATGACATCTTATGAAGTTTTAGTGACTACTGCCTTTTCTTAGTGAAATTAGTCAGAAATATAAAAAAAGATTTCTAAAATGTACAGAGAAATGACGATTTGACCAAGTTAGATTTTAGAAATCAACATGGAACTCTTTATCAAATTATATAAAAGAGACTGCAATAATGGAAATGGGGGATGTTTTTGGGCAAAATATATAAAGTTTTTTACTTTTACTACATAACAAGACTCTGGTCTTAATGAAGTTGGTAGGAACTAGCACATAGATTCTAAACATTTGTTCTGAAAATAAGTCTGCAATAGTCACCACTAATTAAAACACAGGTAATAATAATATTGAGCTCAATTTTTTTAGACCTAATTGTTAAAATGTTAAAAAGAGTTAAGAGATGACATTTATAGCCCTCACCTCTGAATATTCTGTAGCCAAAGGATGAATTCTGAACCAAATCATATATTTCATCTATATATGGAATTATTTCTTTGTATTCATTCACTGGTGTTAATGTCATTGATTAGAAATAAAAAGATGCCTATGTCTGAAGAAAGAAGTATGAATCTTCAGTCAGCATCACTCTAAATAAAATCCCTCTGCTCTGTACTGAATGGAAAGGGGGACAAAAGAGGGAAAGGGAGAACAAGGAAGGAGCAAAGGAATAAAAATAAATCTACCAAAAATGCAAATGCTTAGTGGAGACACTAGAACACAAATGCTACAGTTCAGCAACACTATTAACACAAAACAAATGGTGAAATAAACAGGGGGGGTAAGTATCTTGCCCAAGGTCATATAATGAAGTCTCTCAAACACACAATCCTATCTCAAAGCATCAGGAAATTATTCTCTCCTAATGACCTACTCGATTGGACTTGACAAAACCAATAATTAACATGGTAAAATGTTTCTATATAGAAAAAATACTGCACTAAATTCTAATCCAGAATGAAGAGAGGCTTTAAACTTTTACATACTACAGCTAAGATGATCTTTGCCACTGGAAAAACAAAACCTATTTTATTTTGCATTCCTGTTAAAACAAACTTATTTAGAAATAAGTATAATTTAATGGCAATTGCTGTTGGGTAGAAGTTACTACAGTAAACCAGCTAACAATATTATAATTCACATAACTTATAACAGAGAGTGATGTATACACCAATGGCTTCAAGGACAGATTATTCTGGAGCTTTTCACGTTTCATTTAGAGACATTGAGACCAAAACCAGCCATGCAAACAACAAAATATAGGACAAATGATAAAACTTACCACTAAAACATGAGTCAGCTTGAAACTTAAGTTAGAGATGAAAGTTCTCCGAACACAAGCAAAAGACTTAATGATATTTTTCTACTTTAGAAAGCTCAACTGCTTTCGGATTTCACCACAATTGGAATTACTTAAGTGGTACCCATACTGCTTTACTATAACATATGGAGAAAATGTTTAGAGTAGAAAACAGGAAAATCATTTTAAAAAAACACTGTAAGATTTCTTCTGTAATTAATGCAGTTTATTCAAAATGGGGGTTCCACAAAAATTTATACAAAACAAATCTAGTAAGTCCTTGGTGGTAACAAGGCAGAGTACCAATAACACAGGTGAAAAAAGGAACTTAAAAAAAAAAACAACAACACTAGAAACACTAGAGTTGAGAAACATCTAAAAGAAGAAAAGCAAAATACAGTCAACAGTGTAGTAAGAGAGTAAGCAGAAAACACTGTCATACAAACCACAAAAGAAGAGTTCTAGAAGGAAAGGGGATGTCGATGACATCAAACACCCCAGAAAGGCCAAGTAGACCCAAGACAAGGTCACTGTATTAGGCAACTACTAAGTAAACCACTGAAGTAATTTTAGCACAGCAGTGAAGAAGAATCCAAATTAGACTGGTTTGGAAATAAATGGGAAGTGTGAACGTGGAGGTAGCAAGCATAAACAATCCTTTCAAGAACTGTGCAAGTGGAAGAAAAAAATGAAAGAAAGTAAAAGGTAAAAGTAACATACTGTAGTGGATTGAGGTTGAGGAAAAGGCTCCAGGAAGGACTATTTAAATTTTTTTTAAGGCTGGGGGAAACCAGTACATGATTTAAGTTTGGAGGAGTCAGTGGAAAGGGAGACAATGGAAATAAGAGAACAGGGAGAAGGTTTTGAGAGCAGGTAAGTGGGAAGGTGTGAAAGGGACAGGAAGACTTAGCCTTGGGAAAGAAGTGGGACACTACTTCCTCTGAAACAAAAGGAAGGTAAAGATGAGTAAAGTTGCAAATTTTGAGACTGTTGACACCTTTAAGGCTCCATTTGCTTGGAAAAGTAGGCAAGGTTAGTGTAAATCAGGCTGAAGAATCCTTTCAGGGATTAGACTAGCATAAAGCAGTTCATAAAAGAAGGGTTTTTATTTATTGTTTTTTGATTTTTTAAATTATTTATTGTTATTTTATTTATTGTTTGTTTGTATTTTTAATATACTTACACCTTACACAAATCGCTTATTTTTAAATGAGGTCAAAGGTAATGAAACCCTTTCACAAGTAACATTTAAGTCCTCAACTTAAACACTAAAAAGAAATTTCAGGCAGTAGAAATGGGAAAGAGAATCTCTTTCCAACAAAGCCTCAACTTCATCTTTCTACCTATAATACAAATTTTTGCACCCCAAAAGGCAAGCGGAGTCCTAAAATATCATTGCAGATGAAATAGGTCTTCTTTTGTCATTTTCTACCCATACACAACTTCGCATTGGGAAACTAATTTGCACTTTGTATTAATACTGGCATGAATCAATAAGAATAGTACAGTGTTTTAAAGAACCCGAAATGGATGAATGACATCATGCTATAATAAAATGTGTCAAATAACACTCCATTAAAAAGGCAAAAGGAATAATCATAATAGCTGCATTTATTGATTGCTTACCCTGTGCCTTACACTATTTCAAGTGCTATTTGTATTAACTCTCTCAAACTTGACAACACTTTAGATAATTATCCCAGTTTTACAGATGAGAAACTATAGATGAGAAATATGACTAAGTAAATCCAAATAATCTGGGGCTCCACAGCTCATCCTGTACTTCCTAGGCTAGACTGCATATAACACAAAGAGCCCTGAGGTTAACATGAGATCTGGCTTCAAATCTAAGTGTCATTACTTGGTTGGCTGACTCTAAGGAAATCATGTTCCCTAATCTTAGTTCCTCATCAGAATAATAATCTGTCCTGTGTAAACTATATGCTAGTTATGAGAATCAAAGACGTTTTTAAAAACAGCAAATACGTATGATGTCATTAATACTAGAAGATAGCTGTTAGGTAAAACACACATGGTCTTAACAAGCTTATTTTCTGAATCCTGTCAGAAATCCTAACACTGTAATTTACATTGCTATGGCTCATATGCAAAACAAATAGCTTTAAAAATACAGGTTTCTGATTATTTTGTGCAGCTTCTCTTACTATTTACTTACAACGAAGATGAGCAAGTTACTTAATGAACTCTGCACTTGTGTTTTTCACCTAAAGAATGGAAATAAATCTCTCTTCATAGTTGCTGAGCTCAGTTAAAGTAAAATACGTAAGGCTGGGCGCGGTGGCTCACGCCTGTAATCCTAGCACTCTGGGAGGCCGAGGTGGGTGGATCGCTCATGGTCAGGAGTTCGAAACCAGCCTGAGCAGGAGCAAGACCCCGTCTCTACTATAAATAGAAAGAAATTAATTGGTCAACTAAAAATATATAGAAAAAATTAGCCGGGCATGGTGGCGCATGCCTGTAGTCCCAGCTACTCGGGAGGCTGAGGCAGAAGGATTGCTTGAGCCCAGGAGTTTGAGGTTGCTGTGAGCTAGGTTGACGCCACAGCACTCACTGTGGCCCGGGCAACAGAGTGAGACTTTGTCTCAAAAAAAAAAAAAAAAAAAAAAAGTAAAATATGTAAATCTTCTGACAGAGTGCCTTGGGTACATGTAAACAGCAGCAGTGGTTATTGGTTTTGTTATCACTAGTTCTACCACTCAGCAGAACCACAAAATGAATCCCAAATTTAAAGGGGGTGTGTGTGTAAAGATTTGTCTAGGTGAAATAATTCAAAGGTTCTTATATAATTCTACAGACTGTGGCAAGTTTCTCTCCAGCATTCTTACTGCCCTTTACCCTGCTAAAGAGCCAGAACGTCTCTGCTGAAATATTAATTAAATTAAAACAATGTATTTTTCCCTCCTCATTCCCCTCGTGGCTCTTCTCACCTCCATTCCTCCCTCAGTCAAAACATGGTCAATCTGGTTCTTGCTCTCTGACAACTCCCACTATCTTTCAAAGCACAAAAATCTGAATCAGCTCTTATGGTAAACCTAATATTCCGGACATTTTTTGCATTCTTAACTAGATTTCTAGACATCTCTCTCGAAACATGTTTTATCATTTCAGTTCCTTACGGAATCCAAGATAATGTTAGTATACAATGCTCAATTACATTATCTTTGTTTTAATGCAAGCATACTGACCTTGAGGTGAGACTGAAGGAAACAGCAAATCCAGGAAGAAAATGTGAAAGAGAAAGTTAGAAAGAATTAGTAAGGACAATATTCAGAAATAATATTATTCATGGATATAGACAAAACATAAAGTACAAGAATAGGGAAGAGGATAGGGTAACACAGATTCTGCACAAGCACTAAAAATTAGTAATTTCAGATTTTTAACTCTCAACAGGTATATTTTCTTATTGTATTATACCATTATACTTTAATGAAAGTTTCCAAAGAAAAAATTTTGTCCAAAATTTACCATTTCGTGGAGCAAGAAAAAAAACCAATTTCTCAAACACTAAGGAAAAGAAGAGAAGGTTAGTCACACACACACACACCCCACTGGCCCCCTTCTCATTTAAGTAGCTAGAACTGGCATTCAGTGGTTTCACATTTTCAGTCAGCTTAGCTTTATATATGCCCACCTTATAATTGACTACTACTTTATCCACCCTACTCCATTAAGAGGATCCAAATTATCCAGAACCAAAAGCAGAAAAAAAGTGACAGCTTCAGTTATTCTGCAGAATACAGAATTCTAATTTACTTATAATAACTTGAAATAATAAATGTTAAAACATAATTTTTCTAATCACAACCAATCATTTCTCACTCCAAATCTACCAAAATCTTCAAATGGTGCAATCTAAAAGCAATAGTGAACAAGAATACACAACTCTATAAACATCAATTCATTCCCAGTGTTGCTTAGCAATCAGAGATATAAAGTAGCCGTGCTTAATATTCCTACATAGCATGAAGCCCCTACGGTTCATTCATTATTGCCTTTTATAATTACAGGCAGTTTTCTCTTTTTAAAAATCAGTCAATTTCACTGAAATCAGTATTATCCTGCAAATAGTTAAGACTGCCAATGGCTAATGCAATCTGGACAGTCTTCATGGTCTAAGTTTTACTTCAAGAATCTAAAACGAAAGATGTACTTCTTGAATAAAAGCACTATTTCAATTTGTAGTTTAATGTTTTCTAAACTCAGTGATGTGGTGCAAAAGTCTAATTCAGTACTTAAAGCCAAAGTTTTCAAAAGTCACTGTGAGAATAAAAAAGGTAAAGCAGGTAAGATTTATTATCTCTATTACATAAGATAAAGAGATTTAAGAAACAGAGAAACAAAATAATTTGTTCACAATCACACAGTGGGTAAGTGGCAGGTGCAGGATAACAAAGTAGGTCTGCTGACATCTCACCTGGGCACACTTTGTTCTATGACGCTTTTTTAGTAATCTATAAAAATCCATGGACTTTTAGCATATATAAAACAATTAAAATGTAGACAATGTTCCAAGGCAAAAAGAAGCCAATCTCTAAATGATTGTTCCCAATGATCTTTTTTATTTTTGTTGGTTATGACATATGAAGTCAGAATAATTTGAGATCAACAATGACATGAACTGAAATCTACAGGCACAAAGCTTTATATAACACATGGGTAAATCCATGAAAAAAAATTGAGCTTATTCCTGCCAAAGGAAAGCAACTTTAATTATCTTTCTACTATTTTATTGTTCATGAATCATATTTCACTTTAGCATCAAATTATAGCACTTGGGGAACAAATTTAGGAGGAGAAAATCTGCACATGGAATTGTGATTTACACTTTTAAGTAAAACATTAAGGCAGCCACTCAACACAAATTCTTAAAAGAGCACAGTAACAAATTATAAGGTGCTACGCCACAAGAAAATATGGAAAGATGACCTAATAGAATTGACCACGTAACATTGTACAATTTATTCTCCTTTTAAATGAAATCAGTGAAATTGACAAAGGAGGAAGAAGAAACAAACAGGCAGGTTCCCCAGAGAGCAAGCTGAAGCAAGCAGGATCAGATAAAGAACCAGTCATCTTCAGTTGCAATACTTTAGTATCTGTCTTTTCCCTTTTTGTCATTTCATTTTTTATACCAACCAAGCTTCAGGCAAAATTGTTCCATTTTTTAAACACAGACCGTTCTCCCTCAAGCAAAAACACACATTCTGTAATTCCTCACGGCCACCAGCAGCCCCAGTCATCTCTCTTCCACTCTTCCACACATGAAGAGTGTATTGCCTAATGCTGTACTTCTTGGACCAAAGATGCAAACCCCTACATTTACAACTAAAGAAATCCTCTCAGCAACCATTCTCCTCATGAATTATATAGTAGCTTATGTCAAGGCTACATACAGCTTAATTTCTTTATGGCAGAGCTTTGAAGACATTAAGCTGAGTATCAATTCAGGATTTCTTCAAGAAAAATATTTATAAATGTGAAGACTAAACATCAAGAGGCAAAGTGTAACATTTTCCGGTTACACTATGCCATAGGTATCTGAATATATGATACTAAAATAAAAGAAAGCCATTTTCCCAATGAAAAGACTAAAAAAAAAAAACCTTTTTAGGTCAACCTACAAAACTCAGGATGCACGTAAAATAGTCAAATAACTATAAATAGTAAAAGATTCGTTTGGTCACATACACATTTAAAATGGAGTATATGAAAAATAATGCTAATTTAGAAATACTACTTTCTTCTACTACCACACTCTAGAAAATGATTTCATTCACTCTCTTTGAATACATCCTCAACATCAATTCACCAAGGCTAGAAGATGCACCATTACTTTATATATCACTAACAAAGAAAATTATACCATGCTACTACTTGTACATATATCCCAATTTCAGAGACGTTACAATGTAAAAATAAAGTTAGAATTGGTGTTTCATGTAACAGAAGAAAGAGTAAGTTACCTACACTTTTGTTTAATGTGCAGATCTAAAAGTAATTCTACTGAAATACACTAAATTGTATAAGAATACTTTATGCATATTTCATGCATATGAATTTGCTTATACTTTTATAGAAGGAAAACAATGTGTAAACATATTATGTACATGTATACATGTATAAAATTATGAGCATATGAAAGAAACAAATTTAAAAATATTTTCAATATAACTACCAAGTTATAAGAAACTACTGAATCTCCATCTCTTTAATTTCTAAAGGGTCTAAATGTTATAGGTGATGGAAAGATAAGGAGACGGGATGATTAGATAGTGGAATGAGAAAAGAGCACTATCTTTTTCTCACATACACACATACTTATACATATATAGGTCCTTCAATAATGTACAGTTACAGGACAGATTATGACAGGTGCTATAGGAAAAGCACAAATAAAGGAATGAGAGGTTACTACTGAAAAGTCAAGTTTTTTTTTCAAAAAATGTAACAGTTAAAAGAGATCAGATTCATATAAACAAATGTAAAGAAAATTTTAGTCAAAGAGAAAAGAATAACAAAAGGCAGATAAGAATAAAGCATTCCTCTCCTAATTTTGACTTCTCTTTTGAAAGAAAACAGTTAATTCTAAAACCATCAAACCAAAGATTAGAAATACCATTCTATAAACTAGTTCAAGTTTGCCAAAACATTTTAGGAGAAACATGAAAAATAAAAATATCTGTATTTTCATTACATAAAATTTTAGGCACTAGCAAAATCTTTAATAGAAAATAGGCCAAGTACATTGGCTCATGCCTATAATCCTAACACTTTGGGAGGCAGAAATAGGATGATTACTTGAGGTCAGGAGTTCAAAACCAGCCTGAGCAACACAGTGAGACCCTGTCCCTACAAAAAATAGGAAAATTAGCTGGGTGTGGTGGTAAGCACCTGTAGTCCTCCTAGTTACTCAGGAGGCTGAGGCACGAGGACTGCTTGAACCCAGGCGTTCAAAATTGCAGTGAGTTATGATGACACCACTGCACTCTAGCCCAGGCAATAGAGTGAGACTTTTATAGAAAGAAAGGAAAGAAAGAAAAGAAAGAAAGAAAGAGAAAATAAGGAACTCAAAAGGCCATAATCTTAAGCTTATGTTAAGTTGAAGCCACACAACTAACTTCCCTAATTTTCCAAAATGCCACCAGGAAAGTTCTCTTTCTCTTACACATACACACATGCAAATAACAGATTAAAAATCACTATTTAGCGTGACAGGAAATGACCCCATTCTTTGTGTCCAAGCTAAGTTTAGTATGTTGGTCTGTATGTTGATCTTCAGAAGTACGGATATCTCTCACAAAGATAAAGTTAAAAGTTACTGCCTTAGCAGTTCAGACAGTTAATTCAGGGGCTAACTACCTTGGGTCTAAGTTCTGAGCAAACTGGGAACATCTTTGCTTTAAAAAAATCACCTAAAATAGCCCCAATCTTATGAATAGATCATATCCATTTTTTAAACAAAGCCAGTTGTTTATAAGTCAGAATGTAGTTCCCTTAAAAACATTATAAATACAGGTTAGGTTTTCTTGCTAGTCTACAAAATTCAAGTTTAATTGGGATATAAAAGCCTAGAACTAACAGTTCTAGATGAGGTCTGGAAAAGATGGTTAAAAAGTAGATAAAATTAACCACCACAAAGTAGTAAAACAAAGTTTCCTCCACTATAACTACTCAAAGGTTGGTCCAAGAATTTTGTATATGTAAGAATGACAAAACTGATCTCTAGTTCTCCTGTCTTCCTCAGAACAGTCACAGCAGTGAAACATCCTGGCTTTCCTTCTCCATTCTCTATCTCTACCTACACTAGATTTCAAGGACCTGACAGTCTAGAATATAAAACTACTTCTACCCAAACAATCTCACATGCTACTATCATTTAATATTGGTTTCAGAAATTAAAAGACCAAAGACTTAAGAGTCCAAAGGTCAACAAGTCCTATGGTGCATGTTAATTGGGATGGCCAGCACCTGTGGTATGTTAAGTGTTACCTTCCAGGAGAGCTCAGCCAGACCTTATGGAGTTGAAACCTCATCACTGAAATTTCCAGCTACTGGACAAGTTGTAGAATAATGCCAGTGCTAGCATCATCTATAAAAGAAACGACAATAGCTGCTGCATTGCAGGAGTCTTAGTCTCCTGGGACCAGAAGCATTCCTTCAATTGAGTCCAGACTGACAGAAGTATTAACAGTGACACATGGAAAAACTGGCACCTGGCTGCAAAGCAACCCACATGCCAGTTCCAAAGTACCTGTCCGATAAGAGGGCATTCCAGCAGTAGGAAGACTTTAGCCTCAGCCAGATGCCCATATGAACTGCCTCTCAATCATCTAGCTGTCTAAATCCTCTCTTTCTAGGAGATGGGGTCATTAATGAAAAATGAACACAGAAGGTTTATAAGGAGAAAAGGAAGAAGAGACAGAATTGTTAGGCACAACTCTGTTACCATCTACTTATGTGATACAGGACCAGTTAACCTCTCTGGGCCTGAGCCTCCTAATCTGTATAACAAAAATCTATAAAAGAACCCTTTCTAAAAATAAACAAAAAAATGTATAAGAAATGGTAGCTAAAATTAACATATAACTATTAAACAAATCACATTAAAATTTTTGGATATCTTTCTCAGAAAGACAATATCTACCTGATACAAAATATATCCCCTTTCAAAGTTGTTGCCTGTTTGGGGGCAGAAATCTGCTCATTGTACCTATTCCAAAAGATGAAGGGGTAAGATTTATTCCAGGCATATGGGTAGAGGATGGGCTAAGGGCAGAGACAAAGAGGACTAAAACAAAAGAAACACAAAACTGAAACCAGTGTAGACATATCTAAAATAATGGCATAGTAGAATCATCTATGACTGGTTTAACTGGTACACTCTAATTACTGCCTTATTTGCAAAGAACAAAAATGGGCATAAGTGAGGAAATCATTCCTGGTTTGGGGAAGTAATTAAAACAGTAGGGAAATTATTTTTTTATTTGGAAAGTATTAGGGAGACAAAGGGACCTCAATTTTGGTCAGGGTCCCTATGTTGCTTCTGCTCTTAGTAGTTGTGATCCTCCTTTGACTTATCAAAAAACTTTAACTCTTTTCAAAACGATTGCTTCTACTATAGGAAAAAAAGAGGAAGAAATGTGTAATGAGCTATATCTATTCCAATGCATTTGGCTAAAAATAAAAGAAAATCCTGATTTAAATTGGTTTAAACAATAAGAAATCATACTATCTCACATAACAAGAAGTCTAGAGGTAGTTTCAGGAATGTCCTATTTGGGTTCTAGTTCTGATTTTCTAGGGTTTTCTTGACTCTGTCACCCTCTGGACGCTGGCTTCATCTTGGTCTGGTAGAAAGCAGCTGCAGTATTTCTAGGCATCACATCAGACATGATAATGTCCAGGAGAAAGGTGTCACCTATCTTCTCACAAGACTTTCTCATAAGAAAACCATTCCCAGAAGCCTCCCTGTGGTCTTTATCTCAAATCACTCAGGCATTATATGCTCAATGCATAACTAGTCACTGGAAAAGAGAATACCATTATCCCGACTGGCTTAAATGAACCAGAATCTTCTGGAGCTGGGGATGTAGGAAATTACACACACTCAGGGTTGTGCTAGAATAGAATGGAAGCTAGCCATTTGGCTGGTATAATCTATTCCATTCTGAACTCCAAACAAAAAAGGAAAGAAGAAAACTAAATGCTAAGCAAAAGGAGGGAGCTAAAGTGCAAGGTATAAAATTAATTTAAAAAGTGGTTCTCAGATCTGTAGTGCGTGGGGCTAGGGATGGGAGGAGATTTGCTGCAAAGGAACAAGAGGGAACTTTCATGAGTGAAGGAAATGATCTATATCTTGACTTTGGTGATGGTTACACTGGTGTATACACTTATTAAATCTCAAACAATAAGCTTTAAATGGGTGCATTTTATTTTATGCAAATTATACCTTAATAAAGTTGTTGGGTTTGGGGTGTTTTAAGGGCTTCTGAGGATTTCTTACAGAGAACCTCCTCCAAGTGTCTGCTCAAACACCACTTTATGAGACAAGTCTTTTCTGACTACCCCATAAACACTCCCTCTGCTAAATTTCAAAATACATCTCCAAATAAACTCTATATCCATTAAAATCTCAGTAGTTATAGTCCCCCAAATCAGGAAATATAGTAAATCTACATTTTCTATTAATTCTTTAGCTCACACAATAATAGACTCTATTATTCTCTAGATCATTGACAATTCCTAACTTTGATAAACCAAAGGCAATCCTTGATATCGAACTCATATGAAAATCAGAAGACGGCTGCCATTCTCTAAATACAAAAATTTCTGAATAGCATGTTGAATCTAATCAAAATGAATCTCATAGTAGAGTAAAACTGAGGATTTCTGCCATAAACACTAAACTCTGAATTCATTCCTCATTTTGGTATTAGAAAAAAGGTAATAAAGCAAATAAAAAAAAATTATAAGGCATAATATACAGCACAGGGGACAAGGTTCCCAATGTCGTGCCATAACATGGGTATTTAGCTGAGAGGGACAGCGTGAGTGAAAGAGCAGACAATAAACAATTCTTTCTGGAGTCTGAAAAAATACTATTAGGACCCTATCAGTCTCCAGTATTCTTCTCTCTAAATACTTTAGACGTTATGCCAAAGAAAAGCTTAATCATGATTAATCTAAATAGAAACTCTAAAATGCTCGTGTTAGGAGAGAGATTCTCAATTACAGTCAGGGTTCCTGAGGCTCATCTACTTATCTACATAAAGACATTTCCAGTCTGGTTTGATTGTTTGTCTTATCTAGACTCTCCAGAACCACCAGATGATGTCTTTCTTGAAGTATTAACTTGGCTAGGTATTCAGTCAAACTCTAACCTAGATGTTGCTGTGAAGGTATTTTGCGGATGTAATTAAAGCCTCTAATCAGTCTGAGTAAGGGAGCTTAACCTACATCATCAGAGTGGGCATAACTGAATCTTTTGGAAGTTCTTTAAAAAGGGCTGAGAAAGGAAATTCTGCCTGTGGCTCACAGCTTTGGCTGGTGCCTAAAGCAGTTCCCTCCTGCTCAGGCCCCTTCCTGACAGCCTGTTGCAGGGATCCCAGGCTTGCCCAGCCAGCCCTGCAGTCACGCGAGACATTCCTTTTAATAAGCCTCTTAATGTATGTACATACGTTTCTCTGTGTATGTGTATATATATATCTCCTTTTGGTTCTGCTTCTCTCTCTGAATTCTGACATACACCACAGTATAGAATATGAATTTAAAAGTAGCAGTTCTTAGATTTAATTGGGAAAACATTTTATATTTGTAGATGTATAGGCTGGCTTACCTAATCCTCCTTTTAAAATTGCCGTAGGTCAAGAGAGTAGTATAACACCAAATCATCTTTTGACAGGAACTACTATTTTCTGTAAGAGCCAACATGGGAAGGGACTATTTGTTTATTTCTCTAGACCACAAAGGATAGGTCTGGGAACTCTTCGTGATATAACCTAAACCTTTTAATATTGAAGATCCTTACACAAGCAGTACTATGAAGTGCAAAGAATACTATGAATTTTCTTGAGTTTAATTTTAACCATATGCTTTTATTTTTGCACTTAGAAGGTTACTGAACACCCTTAAGAAATGAATTCTATATGCTGAATTACAGTATGGCACTACAGTTACATCAGTTAAGGGGCCACTTAAAGGGCATTCCAGCATAAGAACCAGCATATAAAAGATGGACTAAGTAAAGACTAAAACAATTACAACGAGCAATATCAGAACTTCACCAGAGTGAACACAGACTGATTTTATCCAAAAGCCTGGTACCCAAGAGGTACAGTTCCACTTGACATATAACTGGCTGTTCTTTAATTTCAATCAAGCAAAATTCCCAGCAAGCCCCAGCAGCAGCAGAACAGCAATAGCAATTCACTCTAGCATAAGACTGTAGCCTTACATAACACTCACTTTCCCAGGAAGTCCCAAACAAACCCCCCTGATGGTACAGGGACAGAAACCTGGCATGGAGGGTGCAATTTGTGAGAGACTGGCTTCCTGAGAAACAGCATGGCCCAGGGGCACAGGGAATACACAGGTATAAACACACAGACACCAAAAATGCCAATGGAACAGGACCATGACAAGACAAAAGGCAAGGTGACAAAACTCAAATGATAAATTACATGGAGGCAGACGCCCACACATAGGAAACAGGGAATGGCAACAGAAGAAGCAAATGTTTAGTAAGAAACACAGCAGTCACATGCATGCAAATCAGCACTAAATTTGGGGGGAAAAGGTATAATATAACCCCTACTATCTTTGACATAGAATGTAGTGATTATCTCCTAGAATAAGCAGAGCTCAGTTTATAAAAATGCCTTTCAAGGGCATAAGTAAAACTAAAATCTATCTTAGTTTCTAAGCAAACCATAATACTAAAGATAGCCACTTTTGCTTAAGACACTGGGTCAATATAGGACGAAAAAATAAATCACATTAGAGTAGGAAAGCTTCAAATAGCAGTTGCCAGTAAGCCTAAAAAGAACATAACTAGCCTTGGTGGAACAGAAAACAGTTGGAATTGAAAAACCCCATGCTCTTAGCTTTGGCTCGGCCACTGTGTAACTTCAAGGATCACTTCTCTGACTCTTGGTTTTCTCTCCCATAAAATGCCATGGTCAATCTCTTTCACAAATTCTATGATGCTAGTGTTTATTCAATATCTTAAACTATGTTGCTGAATAACAAATTACAAAGCTGGTAGCAAAAACTGAGTTAGGCAAGCTGTTTCTTTAATTTCAGTAGCCAAGAAACTGCGTCAAATCCTGAAACAAGATTATACCCTGCAGAACCAAAGGACAGAACCTACAGTGCTTTCTCCAGCTTATAAGAGTTACATTCTGTGGAAAGAGTAGATCATTTACAACTCTTTCTCAAAATGTGAGAAATATAGTGGTTAATAAAAGCTGCTATTTGGTGCACTTTGGATATCAAATATAGACTTTGTCCTATTTCTTACTCTCCTTCAATTCACATCCATCTCTCAAAATCAGTATTGGAGCCAAAAATAAATCAAAAACATTTTTCAAGCAAGCTGCCTGGAATAGCAAGCAATAATTTCAAATGTAGGCCGGGTATGGTGGCTCACACCTGTAATCCTAGCACTCTGGGAGGCCGAGGCAGGAGGATCGCTCAAGGTCAGGAGTTCGAAACCAGCCTGACCAAAAGCAAGACCCCATCTCTACTAAAAATAGAAAGAAATTAATTGGCCAACTAAAAATACATATAGAAAAAACTATATGGTGGCATGGTGGTGAATGCCTGTAGTCCCAGCTACTTGGGAGGCTGAGGCAGGAGGATTGCTTGAGCCCAGGAGTTTGAGGTTGCTGTGAGCTAGGCTGACGCCACAGCTACTCTAGCCTGGGCAACAGAGTGAGACTCTGTCTCAAAAAAAAATAATAATAATAATTTCAAATGTACATTTCTAATACAAGAAATCAAGCCATAAAATGAAATTTGCTCAAGGAATTTCTTTTCTGAAATATACTTAGCGGGAAGTCATTAATCAAAAGTATTGTATTTTAACATCTATGCAGTATTGCTGCTGATTTCAGCTGTTGGTTTCAGGCCCGTACAAAAGCAAAGGAGGTGTGTATTCATGTGTGGAAGGGGTGCATGTGTGTGCATGTGTGTGTGTGTTGAAGGGAATTGTGTGGTATAAATAAAAAGACATACAGAAACACACATAATCTAATCTTGAGGCCTGGTAATTTTTAAATTCTCATTTAAAGAATTGTATTCATTTGTCTTGTCCAGAACTAGAGAAACTAAATAGAGTTAATATCAAAATAAGAGGAAACAAGTGAGCCAGTAATGAGCCCATGTTATTTACATTTTCAGTACAGCAAAAGAAAACTGTGAGGGATGGATTTTGTTGTTTTGGTTTCTTGAAAATTAAAATTCTATGGGTATAGAATAGGAGAAATAATAACTTCAGAGGAAAATATCAAGTCTACCAATAACCCAAAAAATGTAATCTAGTCAACAATTTATGGAAGTAATCTAATTCTCAGCCTTTAAGAGCATGAAAATAGATTATTCCTAAGGATCAGTCCCAAAGGGACCACATGGATTAGTGACATCATTGTGTCATTGTCAGTCTTTCTGGCTGTTCAGAAGAATATGGGCAATTAATGAAGTTCTACTGGAAGAGTTGTTTCTATACACTTGTGAATTTACGTTAAATATACGGTGTAAAAGATGAGGTCAAGAAACATATGCTTGATATTTACTATAAAATATTCTAATGAGAAAAAAAGACCCCCCAAAATTCTAAGAGTTATCTGGTTGGATCTGCTAAAACACAGCATATTTTGAAGAATTCAAAGTCAGAGCTCCATAAAAATCACATCCAAGGCTCCTAAATTGTCCTCAATGTCCCTCCTTCTTCTGATTTTGATCTATGCACTGATGTAATAGCTTGCTTTTCAACAATATAAACAATGAAAATTCTAAAAATTCTTAGCCCAACGAGCATTAGCTCAATAAAAAACGTCTAACCCAATAATAAAAGACTCCTTACACTTGAGGATCATTTACCTCCTTGTTAGAGAAAAAATAATAAAAAGCAAATAGATAGCTATTAGTACTCTCTTGATTAGCCAGTAAAAAACTTCAATTTCTTAATGAATATTTTCTTTTTTGCCAGTCAATGATGTTGAAGTCCATAGCTTCCTAATTTATTCCCATTCCATGTTGCCTTTTATTAACAGACACTGCAACAAAGAATTTACACTGACTTAGAATAAAAAGTAGATAATAAAGAAATATCAAGCACTCAGGAACCTAAATCCAGAGGCAGATATATCAAAAAAGTATACCCCTCAAAGTACACAGTTTAACTTTTTTAACTTTGTGAGTCCCATTCAGCTTTCCTCTTCTTACCTTTCCAATTCAGCTATCTTCTTGTCTTTGTCATTCTTCTCATTTTCTACCTCCTTCAAGATTTCCAAGAGCCGGTCAACTTCTGCCTGGGCCTTGCCAGATTCATCTTTGTATCTGGCAATCTCTCTCTCCAATTGCTGTATTCGGTCACTCATTTCTGGACTGGCTCTGGCTTCCAATGTTGCCTCATGTGCCTACAAAGAAAAGGGTTCCAATTCCATCGGATATACATATAGCAGCAGTGGGCAACCCACATCCCAAAGAACTATTTATATTCCAATTTAAATAGAGTACTATCAAATATCTAACAGCTAGTCTTCAATTTATAAGGTTTTATCTGCATAAGTATTACATAAACAAAAAATTAGTAATAAATGGAGAATTATATTAGAGTCCAAATGGATTAGTTTTTTAAACCAAAATATCTCTAGATACTTATTATTAGGCCAAAAATCATTGCTTCTCAGCCTTTTGGCTAAGATCAAGGGTATGACAAAAACCACAGTAACCCAAGAGATGCTCCAGAGTTTAGTGAGACATACTAACAAACCACTGGATTGCGACTCATCTCTCCAAGATAATATCAAAGGCACGTCCAGGGACTCACTGCTGATCTGCTACAGCCAGCACCAGTGCTGAGGCCCAGTTGCCACTAGACCCTGACTTCCATTTCCACTCCTATACTGCTGCTTTACCAAACGTGTGATGCCTGTGGCCCTGAGTATCTAGAGTCATACAGACACTGCAATGTGATGCCATAGTTAGCTTAAGGAAATGGCTACCAGCACTTATAAGATAATATGAGACAGACAAATGAAGTCAGAAATCAGGAACCACGCTTAGAACGGAGAAAAGAATTTTTATTCAGGATCTTGCTGTAAAAGTCAACTAATATCATCAGTGCATTTCGGAATACAAAGCAGTTTCTTTCAAAATTAAAAACTAATTTTCAAGTTCTTCATTTTCCTCCTGAATCTCTACAGCCATTCATGTATAATGTATTTCATGAGAAGGCAAAGGCCAAGATGTTTTTCTTATTCAACAGACAAGACTAAAATAAAAATATTTAGTCTCTCAAAATGGTTTGAAAAAATATTAAAGGGACAAACATATATTCTCAGAAAATATTAACACTTTGGAAAGCTCTGAAGCAAAGTACCTCAAGTAAGTGGGAAATGTTTATGTAAATTGAGCTAAAGGCTTTGTGAAAGTAACAGCTATACTTTTAAGATAAGTCTTTTACCAAGTTCATTTGTGGTGAAATTTTCACATGTGGTGAAAATTATTTTATCTGTCTTAACTACTGGCTTCCCCAACCTTTAACTTTGACATACTTGTGAAGTGTATTTTAAGAAACAAAAACTATACAAGTTTAGAAGGTAAAAAGAAGATCACTGTTCTGCATTAAGTGTTGTCCAATGTCTAAAATCAGTTGTTGCACATTGTTTTGCCAGTTTCTGACTTATTAATGGTAGGAAGGAAATTCCTGCAGCAGTTAATTCTTCATAGGCAGGAAAGGGGATATTTTTGTCTTTTTTTAGAGACAAGGTCTCACTCTGTCACCCAGGCTGGAATGCAGTGGTGTGGTCACAGCTCACTGCAGCCTTGAACTCCTAGGCTCAAGTAATCTTCCTACCGGAGTGTCCCGAGTAGCTGGGACAACGGGCACATGCCACTATGCCCAGCTATAAATGCTTTTAAAAATAAAACATGTCTAACAGGGAGAGAGGAAAGAGGAGAGTATGAGAAGTATCAAGATCAGGAGATATTTTATAGAAAGCTGACCCCATTTGTAAGCTTTTTATAGAAAGCTGACCACATTTTGTGAACCAAAATAAAATTTTAAGGCTCACCTCCCCCCCCACCGGCTGACTGAATGGACCCCCTCATGGCCAAAGGAATATCCTAAAACTAAATTGTCTGCCAGGAGGAGGGAGGTCAGACATGCCTCATCAAGCCCCACTCCCTTCTTGGAGTCCTTTGTGACCCATTGACAG
>CAUYRT010008693.1:0-30323 GCA_963574885.1 Lepilemur ruficaudatus | reverse complement strand
AGATCCGACAAGGTTTGCTTTATGTAGTTAGGTGCTCCTACGTTGGGTGCATAAATATTAAGAATAGTTAAATCTTCTTGTTGGATCTTCCCTTTCACAATTATAAAGTGGCCTTCTTTATCCTTTTTTATTTTTGTTATGTTAAAGCTTATGTTGTCAGCAAATAGCATAGCTACTCCTGCTTTCTTTTGACTTCCATTTGCCTGGATGATAGTTTTCCTTCCCTTGACCTTCAGCTGGAAGTCATCTTTGTGGGTTAGATGAGTTTCCTGTATACAGGATATCCTGGGCTTGTGGATTTTTATCCACTCTGCCAGTCTATTTCTCTTCAGAGGGCAGTTTAAGCCATTAACAGTTATTGAAAGGATTGAGATTTGAGGAAGATTTCCCTTCATATTGTTGGGAAAAGTCCAATTGCTTTGTTTCACTCCTTGCACCATCATGAAGTTCAAGTTCTAGCCTTTAACTCTTTGAAGGTTTTACTTTGAATAATGCCTACTGCCCTGTTTGGTGTGAAAGGCAGTTCTAAGTACTTCCTATAGGGCTGGTCTGGTCTTTGCAAATTCCATCAGAGAATGCTTATCTGAGAAAGACTTTATTTCTCCCTCATAGATGAAACTTAATTTTGCTGGATAAAGAATTCTAGGTTGGGCTTTGTTCTGTTTTAGAAGATTGAGGAGAGACACCCAGTCCCTTCTGGCTTGTAGGGTTTCAGATGAGAAGTCTGAAGTTAATCTGATAGGCCTACCTTTGTAGCTTATTTGTTGTTTTTGCCTGGCTGCATGTAGGATTGCTTCTTTCACATTTACTTTGGTCAGCCTAATAACCACGTGACATGGTGATTGCCTTTTCACGTTGATTCTCCCAGGAATTATGTGTGCTTCTTGAATCTGAATATCAAGATTTCTGGCCAGGTCTGGCATATTTTCCTCCAGTATTCTGTGAAATAAGTTTTCTAGCCCTTGTGAATGCTCCTCTTCCCCCTCTGGTCACCCTATCACCCTGAGATTCTGGTTTTTTTTACATAATACTATACTTCTTGTAAACTTTGGTCTTGTCTCTTGTTTCTGTGTTCCCTTTCTTCCTCTGATTTGTTTAAAGCATAGGCATAATGTTCAAGCTTTGAAATTCTCTCCTCTCCATGGTCCATCCTGTTCTTAAGACTTTCCATTGAATTTTGGAGCTCTTTGAATATTTCCTTCATTTCCAGGATTTCTGTTTGATTCTTCTTTATCAATTCAATTTCTTTGAAGAAATTTTCATTCATTTCCTGAATTGTTCTTGTGGTTTCTCTATGTTGGGAATCAATTTTCTCTTCAATTCCATTGAGTTTTCTAATAATCCATATTCGGAATTCTTCCTCTGTCAGTTTAATTGTATCATGTAAGTCGGTGTCAGTTGGTGATGACTATTTTCTTTTGGAGGTGACTTTTCTCTCTGATCCTTCATGGTTCCTGTGGTCTTTCGCTGGTTCTTTCTCATCTGGGTACTTTGTCTAGGACCAGAGATGCTGGGACTGGCTTATGAACCAAAATCTGATATGTTGCTTCTACCATCCTTCAGCCTCCAGCAGGGAAAAGGAGGCAAAGCGGAGGTAACAGTCTGGCCACCAGGTTTCAGGATGAACAGCCTGCTTCCCAGCTCTGCCCAGGGGAGAGGTCAGTCTCTTTGGCACAAAGCCCCCAGGCCAGAGTCGCAGGAGAGGGCCATCGGCAGTGTCTTTCCGGGTCATAACTGGCGAGGCAAACTCCCTCGCAACTCCGCCCTGCCCGGAACGGTTCCGCTCTCTTGGTCCAGAGCGCAGACCGCTGGGTAGGGTGGGAAACCTACCAAGACTAGCCTGGCAAGTCGGGCGCGAATGTCACCACACTCTCCTATCCATCCCTTCAAATGCTAAACCTGAGCCACGGGGATGGGAGGAGTGGTTGCTGGGTTGGGGCGTCAGATAGACTCTCGCCTTCTATTCCCCCCCCCCCCGCACTTCTTTCAAATGCTGGACCCGCTTGTCCAGGCTAGGACAGGAACGGGGACCATGACCACCTCCAGAGCAACCCGAAGCGTCCCCAGGCCACGGGAAGGCGACCGATTGCCTACTTAGAGCCCACGCGGCAGGCGCCTGTGGAGCAGGGGGAGGAGTAGAGAACATGGATAGCTTCCAAACCGCACTCCGAGCCCACCGCTTCCCAACCTGCCGAGTCCCAGCTGTTCAGCTGTAGGGTAGCACTCCTGCTCCGTCTCTCCAGTGCCTGCCAAACCCTCAGCGAGTTCTCTGGGCAGAGTCACCTTCAAAGTATAGGCTCCCCCTCCTAGTCTTGGCAGCCTCCTGACATGAGAAGGCACTCTCCGCACCCACCCCTGCGGAACCAGGAAGCGCCCACTCAGCTAGGGTCCTCGCCCAGCCAGGGCTGACTCAGAGGAGCGCACCGGAGAGTTCAAAATTTTTCCCACTCCAGTTTTTACTCCCACAGCCCGTCTGCATGCACCACGGCTTCCCGCCGAGTTCAGACACTTCCCTGCCTGCGTGGGTGTGGGGCACGGTGGGAGAAGAATGGTCCTCCCGGGAGTCACGACGCCCTGCTGCAGTTGGCTGGCGGGGGCGGGACCTGGGCTCTCTCCCTCAGGTGCACGTCCGACTCTCTGGTCTCCGTGAGAGAATCTCCGAATCACCTCTGTTTTACACCAGTGTCCAGTGTCCCACGGTGTTACTCTGCAGGTCCACAAAACTGGTCCTGTGGAAGTGGAGTTCACTCGCGTGCAGTAGTCTGCCTATTTCACCTCTGACTCTGAGAGAAGAGAGCCAGGAGGCCAGCCTTAATCTCCCATTTTTCCTCCTGTTATAGACTATGGATTTTGATACACATTGGATTTTTTGAAGGATGTAATTTTGCCACCAATAAATAAAGATAATTGTTGCGGAGGAAAGGAGATTTCTAAATCAGAAATGTAAAGTTTCATGATGTTTTGAATTATGTGTGTGTATACCCACATATATTTCTGGATTATGTATGTATATGTGTAAATATATATAGGTATATTCAACAAAATATATTTGAAAAATACATGACAATGTTAGGAATGGATGTGTCTGAAGTGGAATTATCAGTGATGTTTCTTCTTTACTTCCTTGCATTTTCCAAATTACGTAAAGTGGACACACACTATTTTTGTAACCAGGAGAAAGATTCTTTTAAAAAGTCAAAAAGAAAATCAAGCATGTTTTCCTATAATCTATGGTGCATGCTTTTTGACCCAGGACATCGTGTACAGCTGCATACTGTAGAAGAGTGTCTACATACGTAGATGTTATAGTTACAGATTGATTAGGAGGACCTTTGTCTTACTCCTCTTCAATCTGCTTACCCGTTTAAGCTGTAAAAATGAGAAGTCAGCTGGTTGTGCCTATACTTCTGTTTATTTTCACTGTATTTATCTCTGTACTTTGATAGGAAAAGTAATTCTATTGCCCTGAAGTTCACATAATAATTTCATTTTAGGCCAAATGAATCTTAAAAATAAGTAAAATAGTGATTAATAAAACATGGACAAATAATGTTAATTCTTGGGGGTCTCATTAGATTAGGAATGTGTGATGGTTAGTTTATGGTTAGTTTACATCTTACCAGTTACTTAATTAAATACTAATGTAGATATTGCTGTGAAGGTGTTTTGTAGGTGTGGTTAACATCTTCAGTCAGCTGGCTTTAAAAGGTAAAGGAAATTACCGTGGATAATGTGGGGGGCTTCACCCAATCAGCTGAAGGCCTTAAGAGCAAACCGAAGGTTCCCAGAGAAGAATTTCTGCATCTAGACTGCAGTTTCAACTCCTTGCTTAAATTTCATGCCCCTCAGCCTGCTCTACACATTTTAGACTTGCCAATCCTACCGTAGTGTGAGAGCCAATTCCTTCAAATGAATCAATCTGTGTGTGTGTGTGTGTGTGTGTAGGTGTGGATGTGTATGTATGTATATTAATAAATAATATATAACATACAACATATAGCATAGGTAATTTTTAATAGGACTTTTACATATATATGTGGATATACATATCTTATTGATGGATTTTGTTTCTCTGAGAACCCTGACTGATAGAAATCTTGGTACTGGGAAGGTGGGTTCTATTGTAGCAAATATGTGAAAACGTGAAAGTGGCTTTGGAATTGGGTAGTAAGTTGAGGCACATACTAAAAAAGCCTAGATTGTCTTGAAGAGACTTTGGTAGAAATAAGGATATTAAAGGAAATTTTGGTGAGGTTTCAGAAGGAAATGAAGAGGGAACAAAGGGTCAAGAAAATTTCCATTGTCTTAGGGACCCATATTGGCTTAGGAAGTACAGATACTGCCATGAGCAGAATGTTGCTAGACATATGAACATTAAAGATGCTTCTGGTGAGAACTTAGAAGGAAATCAGAAACATGTTATTGTACACTGCAGGAAAAGTGAGCTTTGTTATAAAATGGCAGGAATTTTGGCTAAACTATGTTCTACCATTGGATGGAAAGTAGAAATTGTAAGTGATGAACTTGGATACTTAACTAAGGATATTTCCAAGCAAAGTGTGAAGGGTGTAGCCTGCTTTTATTTTTCCTTGCTGCTTATGGTAAAACATGGGAGGAAAGAGGTAAATTAAAGAAGGAACTATTAGTAAAAACCAGCCAGCATCTGATTATTTGGAAAACTGTCAACCTGTCCATATTGCCAAAGATGACAAGGAGTGCTCTGGAGAAAGGGCCAAGAGTGGGGTGGACAAGCTTTTGTGGGAGAGATTAGGCATGTGACTCATGGATCCATTCAACCATCTCAGCAGATGTCAAGAAAAGGGAGGGCACTATTTAGGAAAGATTTGTGGAGGACCCTCAGGTCCACTGTCATGCACCCCCTTGACATCTAGTGATGGCCAACAAGGTGTTCAGGAATGCTGTGCTACCCTGAAACACTGCCAGCTTGGACTGTAGTAGACAGAGACAGGATGAAATGAAGGAAGGTTGCCAGACTTCTGGGATCCCATAAGTGGGAAATAGGCTGCCCAGACAGGGGTGAAGCTGGGACTTCTGTTGGGGCATCAGGGATTATTCTCAGGCTTTAGACCTACTGGAATTTGCTCTGCTGAGCTTTGAACTTGCTTGGGACAAGTGACTTCTTTATTCATTCCATTTCCTCCATTTTGGAATGGGAATGCCTATTCTATGTTTGTCCCACCATTGTATTTTGGAAGCAGATGACTTGTTTTCTAGTTTCACAGGTCCACAGATGGAGAGGAATTTTCCCTGGTGCAGTTTGGAACCAAAGTCTCACCCATAACTGATTCAGATGGTTTAGATGATGAGATTTGGGATGTTTTGAGTTAAAGATACTGAGATGAGATTTTGGGCTTAGAATTGATGCTGGAATGGGTTATGACATTTGGGGAGGCTAGGATGGTGTGAATATATTTTACACAGGGGACAAACGTGCACTTTTGGGGTCCAGCAGGTGGACTCCACAGGGTTGAATTGTTTTGACCCAAAATTCATGTTTTTTGGGACTCTTGTAATGTGACCTTATTTGGAAATAGGGTTTTTGCAGATGTAATTAGTTAAGATGCAGTCATACTGGAGTAGAGTGGGCCTTAAATCCAGTATGACTGGTGTCCTTATAAGAATGACAGAGACATACAGGGAGAAGATGGCCATGTGACAATAGAAGCAGATTGGAATGATGCATCTGCAAACCAGGAAACATCAAGTATTGCTGGCAGACACCAGAAGATAGAAGAGGCAAAGAGGATTCTTCCATAGAGACTTCAGAGGGTATATGGCTCTGCTGACACTGTGATTTCAAACTTCTAGCTTCCAGAACCAAAAGAGAAAATATTTCTGTGGTTTTAAGTAATCCAGTCTGTGATGATTTTTTATGGCAGCCCTAAGAAACTAATCCACTTTCCTTAAGTCAATATCTTGGCCAACAGTCAGGAAGCTGTAAGAAAAAAAAGGAAAGCTCAACTTGTCATCTCTGGCCCAGATGACATATTTTCCCATGTGTATAACCTCTACACATTGGGTGGCTTCTTCTTCGGTCATTTACTGCAGTGCTAATTAAAAGTGAAATAAAATACTGAGTGATAAAATCATATGGTAACTAGTAGTTACATGGTGTGTGACTGGTTTGCTGGTATGTTAAGCCAAAGTAACGTGGAAAGGGGTGACAGCCCTCTCCGGATCTGAGAATTCTCTAGATTTTGAGAAACGCTTGTCTTCTCTGGTCGTCTATAGTTTCAGACTCAGAGAAAAATCTAGTCCCTGGTTGGTTTTGAAGCCTCTATTTTTTTTTTTTTGCTATATTGTCTTCTAACTCTAACTGTCTTGATCAAGTTTTCACCCTTGTGAGATTCATACACCTGAGGGATGGGATAGTATACTCAGCTGGCTGCCTGTAGAGCCGGCGCACACCTCACTCTGGTTAAAGTGTGTTTACTCTCGGCAAAATGCAACTTCCTCTTTCAGAGAAAAAGGATTTAAAAAGCATTGTTAAATGGGTTCCCAAGCCTCCTTGAATAGTAAATAGCTTTTAAAAGAAAACACTTTAATGGGCTATGAGTAACCAAGTCAAAAACAAAAGTATTGAATATCCCTTTAAATGTATACGAGTTCAAAAAGCAAGAAGGGAATAGATTTGGTAAAGTCTCTTCGGGATTTTATAGAATTCAAAATGTTTGAAAAATTTTTACCTATATGCCCACACACAACTGCAAAAATTCTATAAACAAACCGGGGAGATAACAAAAATGATATGGTGCAAATCCAAACAGTATGCAGCATCTGCATCGCTGTGCCTGATGGAAATATATATCTCTTTTACAAGCTTCTCTCCATGGACAGGGAAGGAAGCATGAGGGGTGTGTAAGGCAGGGAGGGGAGGGGAGGAGGACCATATTCTAGGGCTGTCAAGGCTGTTCTATGTACTCATTCATGTCATTCTGTAAAAGGAACCATTTGCTGCACATTCTGAATTGCTAACATTTGGGAGAATAGTGGACAATGGATTTTCATGTAAACTGTGAATTTTATATCAATGAATTAGCATGTAGCTCCCATAATTATGTGAACCAATTTCTTATAATAAATTTTTGTCTGTCTCTGTCTCTCTCCCCCATGGGTTCTGTTTCTCTGGGGAAATAGATACAGACCTAATACAGGTCTCCCAAGAAGCAGATCGTGAGACAAGGACTACTAGTTTAGTAGGAGCGCTCTAGGAAGACGGGTAGGAAGGAGAGAGAGAGAAAGGAGTAAGACAAGGAAGGGAGGAAGCCAGCAGAAGTGAGCTGCTGCTGGGAGCCACTCGCAATACCAGCAAATATTGGGTCATTAAAAATAAAATGTCCGATTTTGAATCAAAAGTGTAGTTTATTATATCTCAAACAAGAAGCAGTATAGTTAATCAAAGGATGCACCTAAACCATTGACATAGTGTTGCCATCTTAATGGTAGCTTGTTTATGCCAGCAGTGAAGGAGTTGGGAGAGCCAGTGGCGATGAAATCATGAAAGGCATTTTCCAAAGCTTGTAGAGAATTGAATATTTTTCCTTGCAAGAAGTGGTCCAAAGCCTGGAAGAAGTGGTAGTCAGCTGGTGCAAGGTCTGGTGAATACGGTGGATGACAGAGAGTTTCCAAGTCCAGCCTCTGTAGTTTGAGCAGTGTTGTTTTTTGTGACATGTGGTCCAGCATTGTCTTACAAGAGGATTGGCCTGTCTCTATTGACAGTCTTGGCTGCTTAATCGCAAAGATCCTCATCATTTTATCCAATTCATTGCAATAGACTTCTGCTGAAATTAATTGACCATGTTTCATAATACCAATGCTGGACCGTCAAACAGCAAACAGACACCATTAGCTTTTTTTGAGAAATATTCAGTTTTGGACTGTGTTTTGACACTTCATCTTTATCCAACAATTGTGCCAAAGACTTCTAATTGTCAAAAAGAATCCATTTTTCATCACACGTAACAATACGGTATAGAAATGGTTTGCCTTTATGTCATGACAGCAAAGAAAGGCAAGCTTTGAGACAATTTCTCTTCTGATGCACATTCAATTCAAGCAGAACCCTATCTAGCTTCTTTACCTTGCTGATTTGTTTCAAATGGTCCAATATTGTTGGAATAGTAACGTCAAACTTGCTGCTAATTTACACATAGATTGAGATGGATTTGCTTCCACTAGAGCTTTCAGCTCATCATTATCCACCTTGGTTCAGGTTGCCCAAGTGGCTCATTTTCAAGATTAAAATTACCAGAATGGAACTTCTCAAATGTTCAAAATACCATGCGTTCATTAGCCACATCTTTCCCAAAAACTTTGTTGATATTTCAATTTGTCTGGGCTGCATTGGTTCCATGATGGAACTCATATTAAAAAATAACACAAAATTTTGACTTATCCATGGTTTCACAAAAATTGCTCTAAAAAAAAATTTGAAAGATAATTACAAGCCAAACCATGTGTTTGAAAGAATGAAGATGTACCTTCACAATAAAAAACAAACAAACAAACAAAAAACCCCAAGAAGTGTCAAAGTGAAATGTCAGAGATACCAACTGTCAAACTTAGTACTTAAGGAAATCAGACATCCCATAGTAGTAGAAACATAAGCTGATGTCAGTCTGCCCAAGGCTCAGGGAGATGGGTGGTAATCTTCCAACCCTGCAGGGTCCCTGTCCCTGGGCTGCGCCTGGGAGCATTAACTCCCAGCGCTCTGATCCCCTGTGCAGCTCCGAGAGCTCCCTGGCAACAAGACGCCCACGGCAGGTCCCGAGGCCTGGGGGTGTGAGGGCAAGCATGTGACAGGGTCCCCTAAAATGATCAGAGAGTGAGGAGCGGGCTGGCCACAAGGGCAAAGGAGTGTCAAAGAGGAAGAGTATTATGGCATGTAGCAAGAAGGGAGCGAGGTCTGGGGCTGGGGCGTTGGTCCAGGCTCTGAGAGGGGAGGAGCACAGCACCCCGCGAAGGGAGACATCAGTGCTGCCTGAGCTGGTGGGGGCAGCGGGTCGGCGAGTGCAGTCTGCTGGGGGCCACCGTGGTGCGCGCACGTTGGGCGTCGCTTCCCGCATTTTGCAACAGTGAAGATACTCGGAAATTTGGGGCAGAGACGCAGGGAGAAGTACTCCGATGTGGCAGGGACTCCCCATGTCCCCCGTGTCGATTCTCCCATGTTAGCCGGGCGCGCGGTGCTCTACGCGTGGACTTTAGCTCCAGCCTCCTGGCAGCCGCGTGACCAAGCTCCTGCTCAGGGGCGGTGAGCAAAACGGAGGCAGCGGCCACATCCGGGCCTCGCCCCTGTCCCCGCGTCCGCCCTGCCTCTGTGGCCCTGCGAGTGTGGCGCGAGGCTCGCGTGGACGCGGCCACTTCGGGACAGCAGAGCGGAGCGGGAGCCTGAGCCGCTGTTTACGGACAGAACTGCGGGCCATTACTCTGGGTCTTTGTCAACAGGGTAAACTCCTGCTCTAAGCAGTAGCTTAGGGACAGTAGTCTGGGGTCATATTCAGGGAACCCCGCAGGAAGGACGTGGCAGCACGGTGCGTTACTTTCGAGATGATTCTGCGGTTGGTGTTCTCCGGCATGCTGGGCTTTTTCATGGTTCGGATGCTTAACTCACAGATTTCTATTTAGAGCGAGGTCTTTTAGAGCTCAATTCTGGTATTGACAAACTGACACGGTGATAGGAGTTCCTGTGACACTGGGACGGAGCGTGAGGACCGCGTACCTGGCCTGGTGGACAGTGTGAAGGGGGTGTCTGATGGAAGTGGCTTGAGCGGGGGAAGACACCCGAGATAACTTCCTGGGAAAATTCCGAAGGAGAAATGGCCTGTGACCCTGTGACCCTAAGGTAGCACAACTCCAGGTACGTGTCTGCTTGTATTTGAATGTCCGTTTGCATGTCTGGAGGGACAGACACAGAGGGATGTCTGGCTCAGAAAATGAATAGGTTGGGGGCCTTGGTAGCGTTGCAGCAGCAATCGTCTTAAACCGATTAAGCTGACATTTGGCAATTAACAAATTGTAATACTGCCTCTTGACAATCTAACCAGATAAAATAGTCCAGTTTTGTGTAATATACCCAATCAGGAATTAAAATTGATGGCACATTTACTCTGGATAACTTTGTGATGCTTATGCTAATGGTGAGTTTAGAACTTAAAAATGGGGGTACCAGCTAGGCTCGGGGCTCACTTTTTGGCCAGAGGCAACCAAATAGCATCATCTGTCTACTTCCTAAGGATGGCCCCAGGCCAGAAATAGCATCCTCCCCACCTGGCAAAGGGGCTCCCCAAAGGCCCAGGAACAGCATTTGAAGAGGAACCAAGGCTCCGCCATCGGGGTACACTATGTGAATGGCGCCCTTGGGCTCACTTTCATGTAGTGTTTGGAGAAGGGGCATTAGTGCTGTGCTCCCTAGCTGCAAATTCAGCTACATTTCACTGGGGGTATACCTTGAGGAACTTTGTGCCTAACCACGACCAGAGCATCCCAGAATTCATGATGCTTGGCACATGCCTGGCACAGGGTAGGCACTCAATACGTGTGTGTGGAATAAATGAACAAATAATTGGCGTGGAGCTAGCTAACCATCAACACCTAAGTCATGCATTGTTGACCATTCCAGAATGTCAATCACTGTGTGCTTATCAGAAACTGGTTCTCCCTGGGGAAGTCAGTCTCTAATTTTTGTTCAGGGTTTTGTTTTGTTTTGTTTTTTGTCTTGTGGGCTCAGAGAGCTTCTGTGCCTATCCCTTGCCCTTATCCGCTCAGCCTCTCTCTGTAGGTCAATATATACATTCCTATCTTTAGCTAATATTGGGCAGTAATTTTGCAACCCATATGTAATTCATTAGTATTTAAAATGCTATCTGAGCCAAGATAATATACAAGCTGTCTGAAAAGTCTAGAAACAGAGAATAAACTTATTTGAAGTAGTTTATTAGTTACATTTTCAAGTAATATACTTATTACGTTTTTCCTCAACCTCCAGACACCTTTGTAGGTAAAGTAACTCTAACCGTAAAAGCAGTAGGTTCATTTTTAGCCTGAAAAAGTATAATAAATATACTATTTCCCCCATGTTTCCAGAATATTTGGATATTCTATAATGTTTTTATTACAATTTTGTTTCAGATTAACAATAGGATCATTGCTTTAAATTTAGTGATACTTCATCTGAAAAGCTGTCTGGATGTTGTATGTTGAGGAAAAACATATTGAATATGTCTTTTTTTGGATGTTGTAAATATCATGTTGTTTAAAAGTAAGATTTTCATGTGTTTGAAGAATTCTTATACATCTTGAAATTGATAAGTGTCTCAGAAAGTTTGTTTTAAGTTCTTTGTTATGGATAAGTTAAAAGAGAACAAGTGCTTTAACATTTATTTTCAAATGTCTACTTGCAATATATTTTGAAATAAAATATAAAGATTGAGGTTTTGGCTTAAATCAAACTTTGTGCAAAAAATATTTTAAAAGGAGAAAATAATGAATTTGAAGTAGGAAATAGGGAAAAGTGCATAATATTCTCCATCAACAACAATCTGTGTTTGCAATATCCCAAGAAGCCAGCAAGTTCCATATGCTCAATAAACCCACTTTACAGGGGAACTTAATGGGTTGGATTTGCAGCAAGTTAAATGAATTTTTTTTAAAACCAATGTAGTTTTTTTCACAGGCTGACGCCCTTCACTGCTTGAGCGGAACAATCTTGGTTTTGAATATTTGGGTACATTTCACCACCAGCCTTGTGTCAAATGACCCTAAAGTTGGAAATGAAAATACCCTTCAGATCTGGGGTGGTATCATAAACAAATTTGAGTTCTGTTCTCACGGCTTGCCATGATCTCTTCCAAACCTTTGATGTATTTATGTCCAACTTCAAGGATTATATGAGAAGCTCTTTGTTCCATTACAAATGGGTGTGAGGCCAGGCCTCTGCCTCTAGCTACATGCTATATGTGTAACCATGATGCTTCAGAGCTAGAATCTTCCTCTAGGAGTCCTGTTGGATAAAAACCTTTGTATATGCAAACCTATCATAGGTATGCAAGAGACAGTGGGGATATACTGAGAGATTTACTGTTATTAATATGAAGGTCATATTCCTGAAAAGTACCACGGTTGGCAAATTTGAGGTCTCAGCAAAAAGTGGAAATTAGACAAAATCAATAGAAATGACAATAATCCAGCTAAAAAAAATTTTGAGGAGAAATTTGCTTCCAAAACAAATTAGGTTTGTTCATGTAAAAACCTGCTTGCAGAGTTAATCGTTCTCCTGAATCTTTCCATTTTGGGGGCACATGTTTGGGCGCTGTTTTCTGTTGAGGCAGACTTGCTTACCAGTTTTAGTTGCACAGCTGGCACCTCTTTAAAAGTTTTTGAAACACCCCTTACTGGCTTGAAATGTAATATATTTTATACTTGCATTTTCCTCTAGTTCGTCTGCATAAGCCTCAGGAGGGAAATGCTTATATACCCTCCTGACCTTTTAATAAATTATTGCTGAGCTTAGAGACACATTTTTCTCTGTACCTAGTTTGCCTACCCAATGTATTGAGATGGTGGGTTTGAATCAGTTCTCTTTGCGTTGTCTTAGACTCCTGCCAACAAGTATATGTGGGGGGGAGTTGGGGCCATGATATCAATGGCATTTTTCTGTTTTAAGGGGCTGATTGTGTAGATTGAGAAATGTCAGTCTACAAATATGAAACCTGATTATCTCAAGGTGTAGGGGAATTTCTTTAATTCCTCACATACATATAGAGCTTTATAGTTTACAAGCCAGTATCATATACAGTGTAACATTTGACGTGACTGACTGTAACCCCTTCTCTGGGGTGGCACACCCATCTGGCAAGTAAGAATCATCCTTCCTTCCTCCCTCTTTCCCTCCTTCCTTTCTTCCTCCTTGCTCCTGCCTCCTTCCTCCTTCCTTCCCTCCCTCTCCCCACCTTCTTTCTTTATATGTTATGTTATAAATGCAAACTATATTTTAAAATACAGTTTGTATCCTCAGTTGCCTAAGAAATTATTTAGAATGCCATGAAACGTAGCCAACAACTCTCCTAGAAGACAATACTGTATTTGGTAAGACTGGTAAAAGTGCCAAGGGCCACATTCCACTGGGTCCCTAAGCACACAGGGGCGACAAGTTCACGTCTGCAGCTGAGGAAGAGAAAAGTCACCTCCAGAAGGCAGGATTTGAGCTGTGCCTGCAAAGCTGAGTAGGGTTATGGTGCTTTGACAGATGCAGGGTGGGAGAGAATACTTTGAAGGTAAGTAATGTTTATTCCCTTGACTGGCACCTGGGCCCCAGACTAGGAGGACAGGGAGAGAGAGATGAGTCTCGAGGGGAGTGTGATGAGCAAAGAAGAGTGGGAAGAGAGTTTGGGGGCAGTGTGGACAAGAGCCTTTTCTTTTTCTTTTTTTTTTTTTGAGACAGAGTCTCACTCTGTTGCCCAGGCTAGAGTGCCATAGCATCAGCCCAGCTCACAGCAACCTCAAACTCCTGGGCTCAAGTGATCCTGCTGCCTCCTGCCTCAGCCTCCTGAGTAGCTGGGACTACAGGCACGCGCCACCACGCCCGGCTAATTTTTTCTATATATTTTTAGTTGGCCAATTAATTTCTTTCTACTTTTAGTAGAGCCAGGGTCTCACTCTTGCTCAGGCTGGTTTCGAACTCCTGACCTTGAGCAGTCTGCCCGCCTCGGCCTCCCAGAGTACTAGGATTACAGGCATGAGCCACCATGCCCGGCCAACAAGAGCCTTTTCTGACACAAGTGCACAAAGTGAGCAGGAAGGGTCCTGGGGAAATTGAGGCATATCCTAATTTCCACGAGTGTAGCATTAGCCGGCCTCCATTTCTCTTTTTTAATGCATTTACAACTCATCCGCAGGCCTTTCTCTCAAAAACCACTCCCAAGTTAGGTGTTATCTGCACTGAAATTGGGTAATTATCTGTGGAAATCTGAAATCAAAATTTCACATTTTTAAACTTTTGTTTCTAATAAATTGTATTTATCTGATTTTGATCTTCCTTTTGGGCCTGGAAATCACCTTGAATGTGGATAGTGTCACCTAGTCATGAGCTTCCCCACAGCTTGGTTCCAGGAGACTTTCTTCCCGGTTAACAACTGACCAGTCAACACCCGTTAGTGTCACTGCTGTTCATGCAACTACGACTGTCTAACTACACCCTCATGAAGCCCTCCCTGTCTGTTGAGCCAAACACTTGGCAGAAATCACACTGTGTTCCTCTGATCTGTAGGTCTTGTGGCCCCACAAAAATTAAATGAGTTCCTTTGGTTGGATGCATTCTTTACGACTTTTAAAATATAACCAAGCTACTAATAAATTGACTATTCCATTATTGTTTCTTAGGTATCCATATCAAATACACCAGTCTAGAATTCTAAAATTCACCTTCTTGCTCTTTCTTGAATAAAATAAGGACATTCGTGTGGCTCCAGTGTTCGGGCATCTCTCTTTGTTCAGCAGGACTCCTCAAGCATGACTGAGAGTGGTAATGATATCAAATGGACCAATACAAGGCCCCAAGTAAAGGATGTTCAGGTATGCCCACTAAGGAGGCCATGCAGCTGCCATGCCCACGTTCCCCTGGGATGACACCTCGCACCGCACGTGGAGCCCACGGCCTTCCCTGGGGACTGCTCCTGGGCTTCCCTCCACTGGCTACCAAGGAGATCATGGGAAAGGAAGGATGACTGAAGGAATCACACCCTGGGAGGAATTTTTCAATAAATGCAGTAACTATTTCCATGATGGCCTAAAAAATTGGGGAGTCTGGAATCAATTTGTAATTTTTTCTGTGCCTGTATCCCTCCAACTTCCTTTTTTTGGGGGGCATTTTATGTTAATTGTTGAATGAGGATCTGCCCCTGTGGGGCAGCTCTGCTCTGGGCCGGCGTACCCGGAGGCGAGTCTGTGCCCATGGAGACGTCAGTCAATCAACACCTCTGGGTTTCAGGCGTTCAAACTGTGAAGTTGGGACCCCTCCCACACTAACAACTGTCTCAGCCTATAAAAAGTGCACTGTGTTTATAATAAGAATAGCAGAACCTGCATGGCGATTGTGTGTCATAATTAATAGCACTGTAAATTTTTGAGGAATTGCGGACCTTAACGACATTATCCCGTGGCTGAGAGAAGCCCGAGAAAGTCATGCAAACACATCTAGATGGCAGCCCCACTGTAATGAGATCGTTCCTAGTGGTTTTTTTCTCTCTGATTCAATGTCTCTTCTCTTTTGCCCAGCTTTTTGCACACACCTCGCGTGGCTTTTCTTGGTGTCTGTCCTCTTCTGTTTAACCACCCGGAAATTGAATTCCTCTGGGCCCTTTTCATTCTTGCATAAAACCTTGGCTACTTTTTCTTCCCAATATTTGGAAAAGTCAAAGCATCATGTGAGCTGCCAAGCACACTGGGGTGGGAATTGGAAAAGATCCAGGGCCCTGTTATTTCTCTCTGCCCCTTTGCAGCTCATTGGGAACTTCTTGTGCCAACCTCTCAATGTTAGTGGAAGTTCTCTGAGTGGTTTGGCCATTGCCCCCCTCCCTTATACCCTCCAAGAGTATAATTCCAAAATCACCCACTAGCATGGACTCAGATTAGCAAGCGACTATGTGGACCGACCGGCCGGGAAGCATTTGGAAATAGTTCTGGCCTGGTTGGGTGCTGGGTGCAGAGAAACGGTTCTGGAGCCTGGTCTTGCACTGATGGACTGTTAGGTGAAGGGCCGAGACCTCCTTCCCCCTTCTGATTTAAAGGGAACAGGTCAAAGGGCTCCTGAAAAGTACACAACACTTCTCCTTTAAAATAGATCTTGGAAGACATTGAAAGAAGAAGGAAGAATGTGGGAATGCAATGGGACAGGGTTCTTTGATCCTAAACCCAGTCAGAATTTTAATTAGCTGTACGTGGAAGACCAAAAAGAGGGACCTGCCCTAGAGCAGGCCTCCCTGAGTGAGAAGCGAGTTCCAAGAGAGATTGAGTTGTTCCATGTCCAAGTGAATCCATCATGATGTTCAGGGAGATTCTGAATGAGGAGACTTCTTTTTCTCTATATGTTCTGAGAGAATAAAATCATTGGTAATTCAGAAAGTGTCTGTAACAGAGAGGGGTTTTTAGCTGTGAGTGAGGTGCCATATGCTTTATATTCATACAGTATCATGGTAGGACCTGGCCACCCTTGCTCCCTTCTCTTCCCAGTTCCCACTCTTGAGCTCTGGACACGATCACTGGTGATGATCTCAGGGAAGAAGAGCAGATTCAAGACACAATCTGGGGACCTCCAACATTTGGAAGTTGAGCCAAGATGAAGAACGAGCCAAAGAACACGAGGCAGCAGCTCCTGCAGGAGGACGACAGTGGAGAACGGGGCGCACCCTAAGCCAGGTGGCGAGAGCATCTCGACTATTGGGAAGTTGTGTGAGATGAAAACAGAAAGGAAACCCCTGTGCTTGGCAATAGGGAAGCCCTTGCAGAACTGGATAAGAGTAATTTATGTGAGCAGCAGAGAGAAAACTCCATTGGACAGATTGTACATAACAGGGCTCGGTTATTCAAGAAATAGACATGTGTGTTGTTTGCAAAGATGAGAAATTTAGAAAAAATAAATCTGATGTGGCCTCCAAGTCTACTCCAGACCATGGGACAGGATTTCTGGCCCCCACACCCACATCCTGCCCCCCTAGGACTTAGACATCAAGGAGCATCACAGCTCCTGGGGTGTCTATGAGACTAGGTCACACAGAGTAAGGTAGTTTGGGGAAGGGAAGTGCATTCAAGGGAGTGACACTCTGTCCCAGACTTAGAGCCAGGGTTTATGGAGGGATGTGGAAGGGTATTCCCATGGAGACATTCCATTATAATCCCTTTTTGTGCTTTGTTCCAGTTCTTTCTTTCATTCAAGAAACATTTTGGAGCACCCATTATTGATCACTGTTACAGATGCTGGGAGTAAGGCAATAAATAAACCTGCCAAAGCCCTTACCTTAATCAGTCATTATATTCAAGGAAAGCTATCTGTCTATATTCATGTCTCGATGCAAATGAAGACACAGCGTGCTAGAGGAGGGAGACCTGCCTAGGCACTGGGGCAGCAGTTGCCAGCCTTCACTCAGCTTAGAATCACCTGTGTGCTCAGCCCACTTTCTGACAGATTAAATTGTTACGTGTTGGGGGTGAGGCCCAGATATCACTGATAATCTCCCCAGGTGATTGCAATGTGCAACAGATTTGGGGAGCCCTGCATTAGAGCATCAGCATCACTCCTGGTCAGGAACTCTGGGGGTGGGTCCAACGGCCTGCATTACCAAACGCTCCAGAGGATTCTGATGTGCACTGAACTCTGAGAACGATTGCATCAAAGCAATCAATGTTCCAAAAGCCAGACGGAGGAGAGGCAGGGGACGGAGATGTCACAAGAGCATGTGTATCTGTTTACAACATGGTGTGGAGTGTCAACTGCCGCCCAAGCTAAGAAGAGTGGAAGAGAAATATTCCTGCCCCCAAGGAATTTGCAGTGGGGCTTGGGAAGTGATAGCATGCAGAGCAGCTAGAAAGCGGTAAGCGCAGAGTGAGTGTGACTGGTGCGGCGCTCTGGTGACAGACAACATCGTTTCACTGCAGCTTTTAAACATCAGTGACAAGAATATAATATTCTACAGTCACACCTTCTTTCCCACAGAGTTTTGTAGACTTCCTCCCTTTGTCTTCTGGCATTGCTTGTTGGAAAAGTCTGAGCCTAAAAAAGGAATTTCCCCTTTGTAGGGGGTCCTCCTTTTTCTGCTGTAATATTGGAAGAAAACATTCATGTTGCTTACAATTTAATTGAAATCCAATAATCTTACCAGGATGTGTTTCAGTGACTTATCTCTATGTTTTTTTTTTTTTTTTTTGGTATGAAGGTGTGCTGTTTTCATCTGCAGATTCAATGCTTTAGTCATTTCAGAGTAATTTTTGTATGGTAACATGTCTCTGATTTTTTAAACATAATAATTCTCATGTGGGCTAGTTCTAGCCTTCCATCACTACTAAAAGTTACTAGAGGTGTGTAGAGTGGGATATTAGCATAGGCAGCAGTGGTTTCTTAGCTATGATACCAAAAGCGTTATGACATCAAAAGCACTAACCACCAAAGAAAAAAATAGATAAATTGAACTTGATCAAAATTCAAAAACATTTGTGCTTCAAAGGACACTATCAAGAAAGTGAAAAGGACTGATAAAGGACTAGTATTCAGAATATACAAAGAACACTTATAATTCAACAATAAAAAGACAACTTGATTTAAAAATGGGCAAAGAATTTCAATAGACATTTCTCCCAGAATGGTATACAAATGGCCAATAAGCACCTGAAAAGATGCTCAACATCATTAGCTATTAGGCAAAAGGAACCAAAACCATAATGAGATACTATTTCACATCCACTAGGATGGCTATGATAAAAAGAATGGGCAACGACAAGTGCCGGCAAGGATGTGGAGAAATCAGAACATGCACACACTGCTGATGGGCATGTGTTAATAAAATGGTGCAGCAATTTTGAAAACAGTCTGGCAGTTCTCCGGAGTTAAGCACAGAATCACCATATGCCCCAGCAATTCTACTCCTAGGCATATACCCAAGAAAATTGGAAACATGCGTCCATACAAAAACATGTACATGAATAATCTCAGCAGCATTATTCACAATAGCCGAAAAGTGGAAACAACTCAAATGCCCGTGAACTGAGGATAAGATCAACAAAGTGTGCCCTGGCTCTCACTGTCTGTTCTGTCCCTGGGGTTGCCAGCAATAACATGGAGGCCATGTGCCTTCCATCTGTTGCTTGCTCTTAGTAATTTTACCAAATTGTAAGGTTTTATATGCTTTTGCTTTTAAAGGCTATTTTAGTCCCACCTGTTAATGCTTGGGATCTAGGAACATTTGGTTTTTCCACTCTTTAAGTCTTGGAATTTCTGGACTTTCTATGTTTACTTTTACACTGACTTGTTGCATACTGGATGAATCTTCCATAAAGCCATGTCTTTCTCCAAATAGCTTGACCAGTGCAGCCAATGCAGCCAACACATGCCCCTAATGTCCTGTTCTTCCATGTCTTCCCCTAGAGCTGTAAGGGAGATGGCACTTGGGCTGCCCTACGTGTGACTGCGGACAGTAGCTTTCCCCAACGCTTTGCTGCGGAGTGATACAGAAGTCTACCTTTCCTGTGTCCTCCATCAGGGCTACTCAGGGCCACGCAGTTTAGATCTATGTTAGGGCAGTTCCCTTCTTTTAGGTCTAATGCCTGCATTAGTTAGGGCAGTTAGTGCGGCTGGTACACGAACCCTGAGACCTCAGCAGCTCAACACAACATAGGTTTCTTTCTCCCTCACAAGGAATCCTGCCTGGGCTGCCAAAGGCTTAGGCTCAGGCAGTGATTCAGGAATTCTGACTACTTTCATTTTGGGATGAAGCCTGTGGCTTCCCAGGTCACTCTGGCAGCAGAAGCGAGTAGAGCAGATGGAACACTTAACTCTTAACAGCCTCAGCCCAGAAAGTCACTGGCCACTTGCGTGTGCGGTCCGTTGGCCAGAACGTGCCCCCTGACTGCAGTCTGACTGCGGGGAGGCTGGAGGTGCAGGCCCGGTTAGCAGGGCAGTGCTCACCGTCTTGGCCACGGATGAGCTCTCAGCTCATACAAAGTGCCAGTGGGAGGGAAAAGATGGAAATAGAAGCTTCCTGTTGTCTAATATTGAGGGTAAGAGGGCCAGACAGATCCACAAGAAGGAGAATTAAGGTGTCTCCATTATGCAGCAACTGTTTTCCTGGAGTATGAAAACCGTTAACATGATAAAGACATGCAGCTCAGAAGTGTCCTGGTACGCAGTGCTGGTCCCAGTCTGCTCAAATTTCTGTGTCTGCCCTTTGCCCGTTGTCATGCCATCTAATATTTGGGCAGTTTTAATGATAAGTTTCAAACAAGGAGCTATAAAGACGCAAATTAGCTACAGGGAACGAGAAGGAATGTGCCTTTTCCTACTAGAAGAAAATAATTCTGGAACCTCAGGAGTTTAAGATGGGGCAGGGATGAACAAGACACCTTCATGCTGCTTTCACCTGTCAAGGAAGGGACGAGGAGCAGAAGGGGCCGCACGGTGCTTTCCAATGGAGAGTGCCCGGCTGATGGTTAGTGAAAGTGCTAACATTTTTTCTCTTTTGGCCCTTTTAAAAGCAACATTTCCTGAACATGTCCTCATGTCATAGGCTATGCTCTGCTTTTCAGCACGGCCTTTAACCGCCTTTAACGGCCTTTAGATCCGTCCCAGCGATCTAACCAAAGCCCTGTTGTCAGACTCTCTCATTGGTGCCAACTTTTTTTTTTTTAAAAGTGAGTTTTATTTATCTTTAAAACGTCTTTATTTTTTTAAAAAAGCCAAAATAGTGCAATCAATTCCCTTACCCTGCAACTGGGCTTGCCATTTCTTAACATGTTACTCTATTGATTTATTACTATAAATTATGGCATTATTGAAAGAAAAGGTCACAGTACAGATGGACCCTGACTTACAACAGTTCAACTTGACAGTCTTTCAACCTTATGACAGTGTGAAAGCAGTACGAATTTAGTAGAAACCGTCCTTGGCATTTGGAATTTTGATCTTTTCCTGGGCTGGCAGTGTGTGTACAACACTCTTTTGTGATGTGGGGCTGTGGCACGTGCTCACACCAATGCTCTGCCCTGTATTGTGTTGCCTGCATTTCTGCATATTTTGTGTTTTTGCATCCCATCATGTCTACACAATGCCCACTTTCAACTTAATGGTATTTCAACTTACAATGGGTTTATCAGGACACAAGCCCATTATATATCACGGAGCACCTGTAATTTCTATACCTGGTAACCCCAGTAGCAATATCAATCTACCAATCTATCAATCAGTAAATCAATACAGCACATTCTGAAATAATGTTGTTTTTTCAATGCCATTTCATTACAATGTTGATGAGAAAAAAATTTATACCTGGCCAGGTCCACCATCTGTGTGGTTTGCATGTTCTCCCCGTGTCTACATGGGTTTTCTCCAGGTACGCTGATGTCTTCTACATCCCAAAGACATGCATGTTTCCTTCCTTTCCTTCCTGTCTTCCTTTCTTTTCTTTCTTTCAAGAAGAAGAAGCTATACCAGAGACTGAGACAGGAGGATTGCTTGAGCCAGGAGTTCGAGGCTGCAGTGAGCTATGATTGTGCCACTGCACTACAGCCTGGGCAACAGAGAAAGACTCTGTCTCTACAAAAAAAGAACAAACCACTTGTTCTTGGGTAGAACATCATGACATTTTAGTTTTAAATTTATTGTTAATGTAACTAATGCCTCAAAAATCAATGGACACATTGCTACAATACTAGGTAGATGTTCCGTGCTAATGATTGAGTGAAATAACAAGATTGCTGAGTGGAATTTTGTCCACCACAACTTGGGTATATAATAAAGATTCTAGAAGTCAAGAAGAGAGGCCAAATGCTTGTAGATGTAAGACGACAACAAGAACAAAAGCAAACGAAACAATCTTCAGAGTGGCTACAACCATAGCATTTCAAAAATTTGAATATTAGATGAGAGAAACTTGGAAAATTTAGTAAACATTGGAATGAAAATGTATTGAGAAAAATTGGTAGCAAAGTACATTTGGATCCACTCCTTTGTTGCTATGGATTAGTAAGGAGAATTGAATTATATTGAGCACAAAAACACCAGCTACATATTAAGCTAAAATTATCAACTATAACAAAAAGAATTACGATGCTAGGAAAAAAAGCCCATTTTTGCTGTTCATAGATAGTAAGTGTGGCCAAAGTCCTTTTGCTGTTGGTTTTTTTCTTTTTTTTCACATTCTAAAACATAAATATATAAAAGAGGTAACTCCAGTGGAGCTCAGTTTGTGTCAGCTAAAACTCTGGGACACGAGAAAGCACACTGCAGAGTTGTTAGCATATTGTGCCAATTTCATGAAAGGCCGTTATTTCTGATAATAAGGAGAAATATTATACCTACAGAAAGAATCTCAAATGAAATTTATGTTCATGTCCATGGGAAACGGTGGATGAAATAGGATGAAGAGAGATTTTTAATAGACCAAGAGAGGCCCAGGCAACCTGTTGGACTTTCTAAAATCTCAGCTCTGTGAGTCTGTGCAGAGTGTTTGGAGGATATGTGGTACATCCTGACAGGCTAAGGCCAGTTGTAAGTGTCAGATGTGACTCTCCAAATGTGATTTAAGGGATTCAGGAAGAAGGAGTGGAACAGGTGGGCGTGAGTCACAGCTTGTGAGGTGGCCCTGGCGGGAGGACGGAAGTGGCCCTCTTCAACAAACATGTGAATGAGTGGCTAAGACTTCATGGAGTGCTGTCAAGAGGTAGTGGTGAAATCCCTTCAACATGTGGAATTAGCAACATCCCCGACTCTGCGGAGAATGCCTCGTTGTTTGAAGATAGCGATGGCTCAGTATCCAGTAGAGAGAGGCCAGCAATGATGAAAGAGAATCATCTGGATCCCAGCAGCAGAGTGGATTTCCAGGAGGATAATTTCCCTGCATTTGAAGATGAGATTTTTCTAGTCTTCCAGGATAAAGATTGAAACTTTTATGATATTTTTTTTTATTTCAGCATATTATGGGGGTACAAATGTTAAGGTTACATATATTGCCCTTGCCCTCCCTCCCCGCAGAGTCAGCGCTTCAAGCATGACCAAATGATACTTTTTAAATGCATTTATTGTGTTTATTACATATGTAGCAATGATAGCTGTTAAAATATCAATTTCTATTGGAATACAGTATTGTTTATTCATTCCCTTTTCCCATTTTTAATGTTAGGGCTGTATTTGCTTTCAATCATGCAGATGCATGACATTATATTTCCCTCAAAATTATTTTTTTCTCTTTCTATTCTTTGTAACCTAAAATTATTTTGGGTTACATACACTGTAACTATCTGTTTAGGAGTTCATTCATTCAAAGCTTTATTTTGCTGCTTGTTTATAAAAGTTTTTACTGCTATATTTGCCTTTCATGTTTCATATTAAAAAAGAGTCAAAGTTATTTTATGATGTGGCTTTTTGGTTCCTAATATTTGCTAGATATAATAAAGTTATTTTCTCTTGCCGTGTTGAGACCCAATTTTCTAGCAAATATGCTCAGTTTTGTTACCTAGTAGATGCTGATGTTAACCACCATACCTTTCTTTAGCTTTGTGATTTGACATTTTCCTTTTAGAGTTAATAGATTATACTTCATATACAGAACTTTCAAATTATCTTCAATACAAGTTCAATTATTTCAAAAAATTTTCTTGATTGAAGAGCATCTGAATATAGCTGCACATTTTGTGTGGAAGTAAATATGATGCTTATAGCAAATAATTAATCTGTGAGTATTGATTTCCCTGCAACCTGAAATTGTCTAACTATTGCAAACATAAATACATTGAGTTGAATTTATCTTGTATTTATCTTAATGCAATTTTTATCTTGATGTAGTTAGTTTAACGATAAAGAGAGTGGTGCTGGAGAATTTGAGGAATTATAGACATTTTGTATTTATCATGGCTGATATGAAAAACCAAAATATTAATTTAGTAGCAAACACTAGTTTGTGATTTCTGAATTCTTCCTGATTTTTTGCAGGGAAGAAATATTCAATTTATTAACAAATTTAGAAAAACAAAAAGACACATAGCTGATTAAAAGTTTTCTAAGTTTGTTAAGTTTCACAGAAATTCTTAAATTTCTTGTTTTAATATCGTGCATTTAAATGTCTTTTGCTGCCTTTTCTATTGGACCATTTTTAAAAAATACAAATATTGGAAATAATATAACCCAAAGTCTAGTACTCTCCTTTTAAGATTAACAAATGTTAATGTGTTAAAATATTTTTTTCAGATCATTCTTTACATAAAATAAAGAAAGCATTATTGGTAAAGTCAAAGTCCTTTTTGTATTCCTTTCCTACTAACCTATTGTAATTGGAGGGGGAAAAGGCTGTAGGAGAAAGCCCCTGTCTGCTTTTGCAGCTCTCAGATGGAACCATGGAAGGCGCTGCAAAATTTTGGCTATGTTAGAAACTGTCTTCCCTTTAAGTTTGCAGACTATTGGGGAAAAAAATCCAAAAATAGATAACAAGGCCTGGGACTATCTGAACCCCTGAGATGCTTCAAGTTTGGTCCAAGTATTTGGATTCAGAGCGTTTTGCTGTCACTATCTCCACTTAGGGTTTACTCCGGAACTGCTGCCAGCCCCACGTGGGAGTCAGTGAGACTGGGACTGATATACCATTCACCAGAAATCATAGGATTTGGAAATTCAAAGTTTTGGGATTCTGTAGTGATCCATCTTCATTTGACAGATGAAGAAACTGAGGGTTAGAGAGTAGAAGTAATGTTTTCAGAATACACAGCTAATTCGTGGGTGAGCAAGGCCTAATTCCACCTGCCGCCTTTTCATCCATCTCCCCATTAATTCAGCTGCTTTCCAATCAATTTGAACCAAAGCCAGCAATTTAATATTCAGCAAGTTTCAAGACCATTATCTTTATACCAGTTTTAAAATGGAAGTAAAACTGAAAAAATGCTTTTATTCTGTCTGCTAGTAGTGTTACAGCAAACCGGATCGGGAAACAAACCAAGAGCCACACGAGAGTACTGCAAAATAGGCTTTTATTGAGCTGGTGGGCTCAGAGGGGTCTCGTCTCCAAATTCTGAGAAAAATGGGGTCAAAACATGGTGGGTTTTATATGTTTCACAGAAGCAAATGGTTACAAAGTCTGCACAAGATTGATTGATGTCTAGTCTATAGCTGCTTAGTCATGCTACCTTGCAGTTATGCATAAGATTGAAATCTACAAGATTGAAACCTAGTCAAAGGTCACTCTTTAGTTGCTTAGTCATGCTATTTTGCAGCTATGCCACTATTAGGAAGGGAGTGGAAAAATTCTCCCTGACATTCCCCACTCTTGATGCCCTAAATGTGATGAGGCTATCGTCACTGCATTTAGAGGGCATCACCTAAATTGTTTAGTGGATGGTATTGGAGGGCCATGATGTGGGCTGTGGCCCTTCGGGTGACTGTTGTTTCTATAAACTTAATGATTTGGCTGAGAATGCAGGGCTCTATAGTAACAAGAAGGAGAATGGTCATGATGGGACCAGTGAGAGGAAGTAACCAGGAAGACCATTGTCCCAAGTTGAACCCTAAACCCCAGTTTTGGCTTTCTTGTTTTTCTCGTTGGACTGTTTCTCTTAGTTCTTTTATCTTTTCTGTTACTATCCGTAATTGGTTTACATAATAACAACACTCCTCTGCCAGGAATACATAGGTTCCTCCTTTTTCAGTAGTCAGGAGATTAGAGCTCTCTGGTTTTGAAGGGTCACTGCTGCTAAGGAGTTTAGTTGTCTCTGGAGGGTAGCCATAGAGTCTGCTATTTTTTCTATGTTATTTGCCAGTTCCCAGGATAGTTTTTGGTAGATGTGTTGTGAGGCCCCTAATCCCCCAAATCCGGTTCCCAAGCCCGCCAACATACCTGTTCCAGCAAGGAGTGGGATAAGCAGAGGGACTGTGAGTTTTTTTCCGGGTATTTTGGGGAGGGTTTAAGGCTGATTCGATTTGGGAAGTATTGTAGATTGAAACATCTGGGATCAGGAATATTTGGGTACAGACCCCGGTCTATCTTTCTGGAAGACAGAGATATAAAGTTTTTCCACGGAGGAAGAACATGCCTTCTCTGGGACAGAGAATATTGGAGCTGTAGGTGCGATTTTTATCACATACATTGCCTGGGAGAGTCCCTACAGGCTTGCTCCCTCTTGAGCTGAGGAAGCAAGTGACATTAAATGATCTGGCCAGACATACGCCAGATGTCACTGGTCCAACTAGGATGGTTTTGATGGGCTCTCCAGCCTGTGGGTGTTGGAATCCCCAGGTATAGTTGCCTATTGAGGGGTAAGCAAATTCAGCATTGGGTCTGATTAGGTAGTGCCTTAAGTGTGCTATTAACAATCTGGGCTATCTCTTGGCGGGACTTGGCAGAGTTTTGGAAGGTGGGAAAAGTGGCCTTTGGGATGCCCACTCCTTGATTTGCATCTTGTTTTATCAGGAGCCCTACTCCCTAAGCCCAACAAGCCATGTCTCCTCGTCTTCCCCCACAAGTATTTCCTATTAAGCGCCCTTCCCAGTATTTTTTTGTTCCATGGATACATTTTTGTAGGCCAGTGACACAATCTGGCATAGGGGCTGTGGTTTGAGCCTGGAATTCATAGGTCACATAGGGCCCTGTTTCCAGGTCATTCATCCTTCTCACAAATTTGCTACATGAAGGGCAACATGGGTTTTGAGTATTTATGTGTGTAAGGAAAACAATGTTAAAATTTTTAGTTGCATCTTTTATCAATAACCTGTATCCCATATTAAGTTGATTATTTATAGGAATATCCAAATCAGAAATAGGAACCCTGCTATAGCCCAATACAATACGACAAAACACAATCTTTTACCCATCCCCCAGTCTTGGGGGGCTATGGAGTAAAGTCCAATGCCCAATAGTAAGGCCAATAGTCCTGATAAGCCAATATGGATATAGGAAATCAGTCCGGTTCAGGCTTGGGTACAGTCATCAGGTCACTGCGTTGGAGGCGGATCTTTACTGGGTCTTTTGGGTCCTGCTCTGCTGTCCACGTGTCTCGGTACCCTTCAGACGATGCTCTCTTTAGTTATTCCTGAAACCTTAACAGCAGTGGGAGTGGTTAAGACTACAGTGTGGGGGCTTGTCCAGGTGGGCTCAAGCGGCATCTTTCTCCAATCTCCTGGGTGATGGGGTGGACAGGGTGCCCCATTGCTATGGGTGTTCTTTCTATAACTTTGTGATGAATTCTGTTCAGAACCTTGGACAGGGAAACAAGCTAAGCTTGTAGAGTGTCTTCTCCTATTTGAGTAATATTTCCCTTAAGCAGCCTAATTATGAGTGGGGGCCTTCCATAAAGACCCTCAAAGGGTGAATATCCTGATGGCCCTGGGGCACATCTGATTCTGAGTAGAGCCAGGCTGAGTAAGCCCACCCAGGGTAGCCTAGTTTCCTGGCACATCTTTGCAAGGGTGTTTTTAAGGGTCTGGTTCATATGCTGTACTTTCCCTGAACTTTGGGGTCTATATGCCATATGGAGCTTCCACTTAATCCCCAATGCCTTCGTTAAAGTCTGCATGATGTCCACCATAAAGCTTGGCCCATTGTCACCGCCTATTGAGAGTGGCAGCCCATAGTGGGGAACAATTTCTCTTAGAAGCACCTTTACTACTTCCCTTGCCATTTCAGTTTGGGTAGGGGTCGCCTCAACCCATTCCAAGAAGGTGCACATCATTACTAACAGGCATTTCATTCCTTTGCATGGTTTTAGCTCAGTAGAGTCCACTTCCAACATTCTGGATGCTTGGGGCCGGCCTAGGCCACGTGGCTGCACTATTTTGGTACACACTTGGCAGCGGGCGCAGATGCTTGCTGCGATGAACATGGACGGAAGCTTAGGGATGTAGCAGTACCGGCCAAGCAGGTTGGTAAGGGCCATTTTTCCCAGGTGGGTGAGGACATGGTAATTGGAGATAACTGTGTAGGCCAGCCTTTGTGGTATGAAGACCCAGCCATCTGGCCGACTCCACCATCCTAACTCAGTCTTTTGGGACATCTCTTTTTCCCATCTTTCTTTCTTCCCCTTCCTACTTTCCTTCCTTCTTTCTCATTCTCTCCTTTCTATCTCTCTCTTTCTTTCTGTCTCCTTCCTCCCTTTTTTCTTTCCATTCTTTCTTCCTTCTTTCTCTCTCCCTCCTTCCTTCTCTCTCTCCATCTTTCCTTATTTTCTTTCTTTCCTTCCTACTTTGCTTCCTTCTTTCTCATTCTCTCCTTTCTCTCTCTTTCTTTCTTTCTCTTTCCTTCCTTCCTCCCACAGATCACAGCCTGCACCGTCCATCCCTCTGCACTGGCACCACAGGCCCTCAGACTGGCATGATCGGGCTTGGCAGAAAGGCCTAGCCACCTGGCCACCAGTGGCCCCAATTATTGTTGTCTCCCGTCCAGTGAGAGGAGCCACCTGGGTAGTTACTACTGAGTGTTCGGCTCCCGTATTTACCTTGAAAGTCACTGGCTGGCCCCCACATCTATTGTGACCACAGGCTCCCAGGGGCCAAAGTTGAGGGAGCCCAGTTGTTCCTATTCTATTTTTATTCCCGTGAGGCCGATAAAGTCCTGTGTCTCCGGTTCCATCTGGAACCCCCGGACAGGGCCTCAGGAAGGATGGGCGATCGGTGAGAGCATTTTCCTTTCCAATAGCCGACTTGAGGTTGTCAGTGTGGACATTCATTTTTCCAATGTCCAGTTTCCTTGCAGAATGCACACTGGTATGGTCTCAGCGTCCCTCTTTTGCACGGCCTTCTTTCTGTCTGCATTCCAGGCCGTGGCATGGGTGCAGGAGCCCCAAGCGCCGCCGCTAGGAGAGTGGCCTTGTGCTTCATCTTTTTTTCACTCTCCCTCCGGGCCTCACGGTCCTGGTTCCGGAATACCTTTTGGGCCACTTCCATTAACTGGGTGGTGCTCATACAGGCAAATCTGTCCAGTTTCTCCAAATTGTGTTGTATGTCTGGACTTGCCTGAGCCATGAAGTCGGTATCCACCATTAATTGATTTTTCTGGGGCTTCAGGATCAAAGGGGGTGTGAATTTGGTAGGCCTTGCACCGATGTTCGTAGAAATCCCTGGGAGTTTCTTCGGCCTTTTGGGTGACCAGGGCTACTTTATTCATGTTAGTGGGCTTCTTTGCTCCTTCTTGGACCCCGTGCAGGAGGGCTTCGCCGTATCTGTTGAGCACCTCTCGTCCTTGTGGAGTGTTAAAGTCCCAAGTAGGTGCAACATCTGGAACTGTTCGCTGGGCCCACGCCTCAGGGTCCAAGATGCCTGCTGGTGCATTATCCTGCACCCATCTCCGAGCTCCGGTGGTGATTTGACATCGCTCCTCGGTGTTGAACAGGGTCAGGAGGAGCTGCCGACAGTTCCCCCAAGTGGGTTGATGGGTCTGGCTAATGCTTTCCAGTAGGTCTATCATGGCCTGGGGCTTCTCTGAGTATGAAGGAATATGCTACTTCCAGTTTAAGAGATCGGTGGTAGAGAAGGGCTGGTAGTATAGTGCTGGTGGCCCTGGCTGTATTAACCCATCTTTGGCTGGATGGGGCTGGCTACGGACCTCACGGATTGGCAGTTGTAGGTCTGGGCCATGGTTTTGGGCAGAGTGAAGGCAGTGAGCTACCGGAGTCGCTTCTGTGGGGGCATCAGGCCTTGGGTCATCAAGCCTCAGGTCATCAGGCCTTGGGTCATCAGGCCTCGGGGAAGTGGGTACTGACCTGATGGTGGCAAGGTGTCTGGCGCTGACGGAGGCCTTGGTGGTGGACTCTCAGCCTTATAGGGAGTAGGCAGAAAGAATTCTTCATCGGATGGGCCTTGATGTATGGGCTTGGGCCCTGAATCAGAGAGCTTTCTAGGCCGCTGAGCGAAGAGCACCCTACTCTGTCCCTTTTCTGAGCAGAACCGGACCCAGTGTGGCAGGGTTCGAGCAATTTCCAGCCAAGAATCTATATAAAGGAACTGATTTGGGTGTACAGGGGTGCCAGTAACCTAGTCCCAGACAGCCTGAACAGTGGGAGCATCTAGAGTTCCTGTACTAGGCCATCCTACTCCAAAAGTGGGCCACTGTAACTCGCAGAGCGTCCGGAGATGCCCTGGGCTCGTCTTTATTCCGCAATCATTGGAGAATCCCTTTTTAAATTTTTTTTTTCAGGTTGTCTATTTATTTTATTTATTTATTTATTTATTTATTTATTTATTTATTTATTTCTCTTTTTTTCTTTTTATTGCAGCATATTATGGGGGTAGAAATGTTAAGGTTATGTACATTGCCCTTGCCCCCCTCCCCACTCCAGTCAGAGCCTCAAGCCTGACCATCCCCCAGACGGTGCACATCGCACTCATTATGTATGTATATACCCATCGCCTCCTGCCCCCTCCCGTCTGCCCGACACCCAATAAATGTTCCTGTGTGTCCAGTTAGGTGTCGATCAGCTAATACCAATTGGCTGGTGAGTACATGTGGTGCCTGTCCATCCATTCTTGTGATACTTCACTTAGTAGAACGGGTTTCAGCTCCATCCAGGAAAATACAAGAGGTGCTATATCACCGTTGCTTCTTATAGCTGAATAGTACTCCATGGTATAC